>SZWC01004556.1:0-17483 GCA_023375785.1 Penium margaritaceum
GGGGGGGGGGGGGAGAAAGAATCAATAGGTCATCCACGTATACAAGAAGGGCAATTGGAGTGCCGCAAAAACTGTGGATGAACAGGGAGGGATCAGACAGACTTTGTAGAAATCCTCCAAGTTCCAGTGTTCAGCTGATTTCCTTGTTCCAGCACCGTGGTGTCTGTTTCAGTCCGTACAGTGCCTTTAGCAGAAGCCAGACTCCGTATGTTCCGTCAGTGAACCCTGGTGGTTGTTCCACATAAATCTCCTCTTCTAGTGGTCCATTCAGAAAAGCATTCTTGACATCCATTTGGCGTATTTCCCAGTCCTCGTCTGCCGCAACCCTCAGCAGCACGCGACCTGACGTGTACTTGTCCACAGGGGCATAAGTGTCCGTAAAGTCTTGCCCTGGTATCTGGTGGAAATCCTTGGCCACCAGTTGAGCCGTGTATTTCTCAAAAAAGCCCTGGACATTCCGTTTGACTTTGAACATCCAATTTAGGTCAATGGCTTTACGTCCGGGGGGAAGAGGCACCAGTTGATAAACTTCATGCTCAAGGAGAGCGTTCAGCTCATCGATCATAGTCTTTTCCCACTCAGTTGCATCAGGGAACCCCCTTGCCTCTTCGACGGTGAGAGGCTCTGGGTGGATAGCCACAGGTTGTGTGGGACTAGCTGTGTGATAGAACTGTCTGTAATCCACCCTGGCCACGTTTCGTTGTGAGCTACGGACTGGATCAGGCTGGACAGGACTGTTTTGCACTGGGGTCAGACCAGGTGGCGACCCTGAGGAGTCTGCACTGGTGCTTGCAAGATCAGCCAGTGTAAGCAAGTCTGCAGGGACCGGTGTGACCTGGCCCGTGACCTTTTGCTCCCTCGACATTGGTGTAACCTTAGGTTGTGTGGTGGGGACAAAGATGGGTACACTCACCTACTCAGGGTATTGTTCAGGAACAATGAGCACCGGTGCATGCTTGAGTCCCTTGAACGCCTTGTATGGCATGTGTTCTAGGAAGGACGCATCACGACTCTCGAGAAACGTATGATGCACGGGGTCCCAAAACCTCCATGCCTTCGAGGCATGAGAGACTCCAAAAAAGACACACCATCTACCTCGTGGACTCAAATCATGGCTACGTTGTGGGTCAGCAAACCACACACACGCCATAGTTCCCCACAGCCGTGCAGGGCGTAAATCTGCCACCTGCTTAAACCATCTCTCCCAGGGAGTGATGGTCCTGGGCAGAGGCCCTTGAGGTATTCTGTTCCATACCCAAGTAATGTACTTGACAGCTTCTTCCCAGAAACCAAAGGTCAGACCTGACTCTGCCAGTAGGGTACGCAGAGCATCGCCTAACGTTCTGTGCCATCTCTCGGCCACCCCATTTTGTTGACGTGTATACGGTGCGGTAGTTTGATGCACAATGCCTCTAGCTTTCAGATCTATTTCGAGTGGACCTAGAAATTCTCCACCACTGTCTGTACGGAGGATGCGCAGAGAGCACCCAGTGTGTCTCTCAGCAAGAGGAATCGACTCCATGATTGCCTGTTGTGCATCCGTTTTGGTTTTGAGCAGGAAAGCCCAGCAAAAATGACTGTAGTCATCTGTCAGTGTTAGAACGTACAGTGATGCGTACTGGACTGAGGAGACTGGCATGGGTCCAGTTAAGTCAGCATGTACCAGCTCGAGGGGTACTTCGCTGACATGTTGTGATACAGGAAAACTCTGTCGGTGTCCCTTCCCTTCCTAACAGTTCAGACAGGTAGATGCCTTGAGGCCGTGTGGGCAGTCGTCTGGGCTCAGTCCATGTGCAGGTTGGTGTTTCAACAGATCGGTGACCGGTTCTGTGTTGATGTGGGCCAGTCTTATGTGGATGAGCTCAGTGTGATTCGGGTCTGTTTTGGTCATGATGTGGGTCTGTGCACGGTTGGAGGTCACCTCAGGGAACAGGTTAAGCGGTACAGCATGTCGGCATGCAAGGGTCCATCGGCCAGCAATGCACCGTGTGCATCAAACAGCATGCATTTTTCTGCTTGCGCAGAAAAATGCGTTGACATGCTAAATTGGCGATCCAACTGCCCCCCTGACAACAGGTTCACCTTCAGCCGAGGGAAATACAAAACCCCAGTCAGCCACATGACCCCTCCTGGTGCTTGCAATGCAACAGTCCCAATGCCCTCAACCCTCAACACCTCCCCTGAGCCCGTCCTCAAACCTTCCGCATCATGAGTGGCATACAGAGACACAAACAAATGACGATGAGGTGACATGTGATGTGACGCTGCTGTGTCAAACAACCACTCATGCATGGGCAAGATGTGTGAGGTGGTGATGTGTGTGTGCCCAAGGTGCGGACCTGGCTGGGAAGCTGCAGTGGTCTCTGGGGGGAAAGTGGTGGGCGTAGCCTTTTGCATGTCAGCAGTGTACGGAGTCGCCATGTCGTCGTACACGTGCTGGACCCACCCTGGGACCGGCACTGGAGCCGTAGCAAACGGTGGCACGTAGTGCACAGGCAGCCCATAGGGCCCTGGCTGTGGCATCATCTTCTACAGCGGCTGTGGCTGAAGCTGATGCTGAGGCGGCAGTCCAAAGGTAGCTGCTGCTACAGGGTGATAGGGGTCCAGCCCAGGTGGTCCATGTCCACCAAAGTGCTGCATCGCAGGGAACTGCTGCACTGGCTGATACTGATGCTGTAGCTTCCTCTGCTGCTGCTGTGTCTGCCTCTGCTGCTGCTATTTCTACTGCTGCTGCTGTTTCTCCATCATCTGCCGCTGAAGGGTAGGGCACCTGCGCCAGAAGTGCCCAGTCTGGTTGCTGTAGCTGCACCTCTGGTTGCCATGACCGCGTCCACGACCGTGACCACTGCCACCAGACCAGCCACGACCCCCACTGGAGGATCCACCAAGGGAGGTGAATGAAGTCTGGGTCGCCGTAGCAGCAGCGGAGGAGGAGCCCTGGTGTGTATAGGCTGTTGGCAGCACAGCTGTCACATCGCGAGCCTCGCCCTTCAGTATATCTTCGTAGTTACGCAGCTCTTCAAAGATGGAGGCGATGTCGATGAGCTCAATCTCAGCGACTGGATGGCGACGGAGTAGGTCACGCCGAAACAGTAGGTCACGCCGAAACTCTTTGTACTGCTCGCCGAGGTGGAGCAGCACCACGTCCAGCCACTCAAGGATAGAGCACGATGCACCCAGACCCAGCAGTCGACGACGAATATCCATGGCTTCATCCCAAAACTCAGCAACTTGCGTGCCTGGTTTAGGGTAGAGATTGCGGAGGCGATTTCTGAGCATCACTACTGATTGCAGGGTCATGCCCTGCTCTTCTTGACGCGTGGACAGGTGACGCCAAGCCTCACGTGGTCGTGCTGCACCACTGCGTGGATCAGAGGGATCCTTGCCCCTGCCGCCAAAGCAAAAATGGCGCAGGGCGTAGGCTTGCGGATCAGGCAGTTCACGTGCTAACACGTTGAATGCTCGCACTAGCATGAGGTCCGTTGTTGTGTCTGGAGGCGGGCGGATGTAAAGTTGTTCCAATCCATGTTCTGCTGTCCATGACAGGAAAATATCCCGCCATGCAAGATACTCCCTCGTCCCCAGCTGTGGAGGTGAGAGTTCCTTCTGGCTCAGTCCCAACTGTGCCATGAAGACATCGGTAAGGGTGACGTTAGGAGCGTTGCCCCCACCACCGCTGCCTCCGGGATTGCCGGCGCTGCCGGCACCTCCATTTGTTCCAGCCACCTCACTCATGGTGCTCGGAAGGTGGTTCCTGTCGTCTGCCTAGCCACGGCTGGTGCTAGGGAGACCCAAGAAAATTTTGGCAGCAATTTGCCAGGCCCACTTTGGGCCCGGTTTCTGCCGAGAGCCTGAGGCTCTATATGGGAAGCCTCCGAAGACGTCCTGGGACCCTGCAAGAGTGATCACGTCCCCCCAAACCATGTGCCCACCCCTGACGTTGCAGTTTGGGCACCTTGGGAGGTCCTTGGAGAGACGTGGGGCCTTCCTTTGTCAGCGACGCTCCGTCCTAGGCTTCTCGAGCACGTGCGAGGCCTTGCTAGGGCTCGCGCGCCCCTTTTGGCCCAGATCGACACCTTAGATAGTCTTCGTTGACCTCCTATAGCCCGCCGACCCTAGCTGACGTGGCTTCCAAGTGGCGGCCGCCCCCTTCTTCAGCTTCTATGGTCGGTTCTCGCACCTTCCAGGCCCGAAAGAGGGCTCTGATACCTTGAGAATCTTGTTGCGAATCCAATGGGACCAATGGAACTTTGTTTGGTTAAGTGTGGAGCATGGTAGCTCCAAAACCCTGGTTCAACAAGCAGTTTTTAGTACAAGTCCCCTAGTCACAAGAGAGCCCCTTGTTACGGGTGAGACTCGCTAGTTGAGTCTCACCCATCAGCCGCTCGACAGGGTGTGAGGGCGAAATCACCCTATGCACCCAGAAAAGGTGCAACGGCACCTGCGAAGTCACATCCTAGGCCAGAAATTAGGAAACCTAAAACAGACCTACAAACATGCAAGTTGGGGTCTAATCTAGGTCGCGCATCACAGCGAGCACAGTATGTCACATGAATCTCAAGGACATAACTAGGTCTTCTAGCGGGGGCAGGCAAGGGTCGACGGCCGGCGGAGTGCGTGAGACAAGAGGGCGACGCCGCCACGTCAAAGGCTTGGCAAGCCTGTGGTTTCTCCGCTATCAACGTGGATCACCACCAAACGCCGAGTCCTCATGCACTGCACACCCAAGGGCACATACGCACGAATATATATACAGAGGGTTATCAGTTGCACCCTTCTTGCGCCCTACTTGCACCCTAGTTACATCCTAGTTGCATCCTAGTTGCACCCAACTTGTGCCCTACTTGTACCCTAGTCACACCCTAGTTGTGCCCTAGTTGTGCCCTACTTGCATCCTTTTTGCACCCTACTTGCACCCTAGTTGCATCCAAGTTGTGCCTTACTCAGTGATGGGAAAAGGCGCGCCCTCATTAAAAGTGGGGCGCGCCTTAGGGCGTAAGGCGCGCCTTATGCCTTTCTGTCTTTTTCTCCTTCCAGCGCCTTACAGTGCCACCACGGATTGGAAAAAGAAAAGCATGGCTGTGTAGAGCTTCACGCGCTGACGACGATGGGGCTGAAATCGGCCTCTGAAAAAAAGGCATATCCTCCCTACATGCGAAAAACAGCATGTGATGACCATGATGTCGCGGCCTTGTCAGACGGGCATGCCATGATACGGATAGCAGGTTCGTATCAGACTTCTCGTAACCTCTGGCAGTTCTTGAAGCGTCAGGCGTCATGTGTTGTCTACCGTTCACGGTCGTCGATCCGGTGTGTTTCTCTGAGGATACGCCGAGAGCTAAGTCGTTGCCACAGAATATTTGTTGCCGTTCTTTCGTACTCAGCCGTTTGCAAATTCAAGGGAAGGTTTGAGATGTTTGAGGAAAGATGCTGGCTGTTTCTTGAAAAACCTATCTGACGCTCACAACGTCATGTACGCAACCGCCGCGTGAGGCCTGTCTAGCCTCACACGGTCTTTTTTATGCAATAGAAAAAGACAAATTGACTGCATCTGGTTTGACAGCCTTCTCCAGTCTTCTCAGGGTGGTTTGTGCATACAAGTGCGCACTTGACGGCGACGGGAAAAAAATATGCGGTAGTGGATTCAGGCTGAATCCATTATCGATTTGATCGGACAGAAGGTTGCCGTCCGCTAAACCGGCTGGCAACCAGTGTGCCGCTTCCGGTGTCAAGAAAAACCGGAACCGTCGGTTGTGACGGTTCCGGTTTCTCTTTGCTACCGGAACCGGCAGTTTCCCAGCCCTAGATTCAGCGGGCCGGCCATCGACGATCGGCCTGCTGAATCCATCGATGTCTTTTGTCATCGATGTGTGATATCCATGGAAGGCTCTTTCCGCATCGACTGAGTCATGCTTGTCTGCATCTCTGCCCGTCACCTGCACGTAGCCACAAAACCTCTGTTCACAATCAAACCTGATGCCCAAGTGGAGTTCGACAGCAGAACGCCTCGTTTTTTTATTGCTTTCCACAGGAAACTTGTCGCACGAAACGCCACCTAGTCTTTACATCTTTTTTCGCCGTGCAAAGATATGCATACTGCTAGCTCTCTGCCATCCTCGCGCCACCTTGCAACCTCTATGGAATAGGGCGCGCCCTCATGAAAATGGGGGCGTGCCTTAAGGCGTAAGGCGCGCCTTACGCCTTAAGGCGTAAGGCGCGTGCCTTGCCAACACTGGCCTTACTTGTGCCTTACCTGCGCTCTACCTCCGTGATACTTGCTCCCTATCTACGCCCTTGTTACACCCTAGTTACGCCCTAGTTGCACCCTACTTGGACCCTAGTTGCGCCCTAGTTGCACCCTAGTTGCTCCCAAGTTGCGCCCTATTTGCACCCTAGTTGCACCCTACTTACGCCCTAGTTGCGCCTTAGTTGCGCCTCAGTTGGGAACTAGCTACGCCCTAGTTGCACCCTAGTTGCACCCTAGTTGCACCCTAGTTGTTTCCTCCTTGTGCCCTACTTGTGCCCTAGTTACACCCTACTTGCGCTTTAGTTGCGCCCTAGTTGCGCCCTAGTTGCGCCCTAGTTTCACCCTAGTTGCGCCTCAGTTGGACACTAGCTACGCCCTAGTTGTACCCTAATTGCGTCGTAGTTGCACCCTAGTTGCACCCTAGTTTCACCTCAGTTGGGCGCTACCAATGCCCTAGTAGCGTCCAAGTTGCACCCTAGTTGTGACCTAGTTGCGTCCTACTTGCGACCTACTTCCGTCCTAGTTTCGCCCTACTTGCGGCCTTGTTGCGCCATAGTTTTTCCCTAGTTGCACCTCAGTTAGGTTCTAGCTATGCCCTTGTTGTGCCCTATCAAAATGTGCCCCTGTCATGGATGCCTTATGCATTGTTTCTTGGTTCAAACACTAGGAAGTGGTTTGATGTCTGATCTGATTGCATATTTGGACTCCGTGGAATTTTCCATGCGGTTTCAAGCTTTCAGTTGCTCAATGTGGTTGAGAATTCAGGAAGTTAGCCCCATCCGAAGTTTGGATGGTAGGTGGGTGGAATCTGGGTGTCCGTCATTGATGACGGGGTAATTCCACCACCAGTGGTCCAAGTTCGACTTGAATGAGCTCCAAAGCCACATGGGCCATAAAGGAAGGGATATGGGAGGTCTCCTGGACCAGGGAGAGCCTCTCCCATGTTGGAGGGCCAGGAAGGACACTTCGACAGGCCACTGTCGAAGCGCCTTCCGTCATCCCTGTTAGTGGGCATGGTGGACGGCTCCACCATGGGTTCCTCCAACGGCCGTAGCAGGGGCTCTACTGCTCCGTTTTGGGCGTGCTTGGATGCGTTGGAAAGCTCAAATCACAGGCTGTAAGAATCTGATATACTCTCACCAGAATGACTAACCATTAACGGTCTTCAGCCCTTCTCAGTTTCTGCAACCTGCATTCTGCCAGAATTCTGCTCCCTTGGTGTTGTGGTGATCCAAAACACAGACCTCCCTTGGAATTCTCTTTGGACTAAGCAGCCATGGACACTTAGATGGATCTGAGTACTCTAGGAAACATTCCTGACAAAGTGCTATGGGCTCACGGCCCTGATCTACCTTCCAAGACGTTTACGGCTTCTGCAACGCACGGGTGTGTCGCTCCGGGCGACTTCGCCGTTGCAGTTTGAGACTGTCCATAGCAGAAGTTCAACATGGCGCAGAAAACAGAGTCCTCGTCCATCCAAAAGTACATGGACGGCCCAGGTTTTGGACTGTGGTGGTGGAATTTTGCGAACTACCTCACGCACAAAGGACTGCTGGAGCTTATGAAGGGCATGGAGGTTCACGATGCGAGCGCAACGGACGAGGAGAAGATGGCCTTCGCTAAGAAGAACACGAAGGCGCAGATGCTCCTATTGTCGGCACTACACGAATCTCAATGGGGCTATATCCATGGATGCACTTTGGTGACAAACGCGTAGTAGAAGCTTTGCTCCATCCACCAATCAACATCCCTAGCCAACAAGATCTTTGCAATGAAGTGACTCTTGACAGTGAGGATTGAGGAGGGTGAGGAAATTTATTTCCACCATACAACAGATTGAGTCTCTTGCCTCACAATGCAAAGATGTAGGGTGGAATATTGACACAAAGATGTAGGCGATGGCGCTCCTCATAGCTCTACCCGACAGTTGGAGCCCTCTCATCACCGTGCTGGGAGGTTGGGAGGAGGATAAACTCACCTACGATATAGTCGCCGAGTACATCCATAACAAGATGCACCGTCGGAGCGGTGGCGAGACCTTGTCATCCTCAACTGCCCTGGTCACCAAAACATAGGGTGGCAGTAGCAGGGACAAGCGAGGTGGAGGTAAGGGTGATGGCAAGAAGACCGCCAAGAGGGGTTTATGCCACAATTGTGGCAAGGAGGGCCATTGGGTCAAGGAGTGTCTGGAGGAGGCGCAGGCCGGCGGCAAAGGTGCCAAAGGCAAGAAGGCGCTCCTCAATGGCACGAAGAACCACAAACTGAAAGGTGCCAACCGGCGGTGCCTTGACTCAGGTACGGAGGAGCATATCCAAGTCAAGAAGGTGAGGTTCATCAACTACACCAAGTCTGCGAAGTCCATGGTGGTCGCCAACGACAAGGTCGAACCTGCGGCCGGCCAAGGTGATGTGGACGTGGAGGTGGTGGTTGGTGGTAAAATGGTGCGGCATGTTATCCAAAACATGTAACATGTCCCCGGCCTAGCTGACCTTTGGAGTGTGATCCGTTTGCCAAACAAGGGGTATGAAGTGTTTTTCCACAGGAAAGGTACAGTCGTGCGGATGGATGGCGATGGCGAGGTCATGCTTGAAACGAAGCTCGAGGGAGGTCTCTACATCGTTTAGACAAAAGTCATCCCTTTGGTAGCAGATGCAGCAGACCCGCCAGCATGCATTGTCAACCTCACAAAAGGCGGGGGAGAAGACCTGCAGCTGTGGCATCGGCGGCTGAAGCACTCGTCGCCCGCAGTCGTGCAAGAGATGACGAAGCGCGACATGGTTCACAGCCTCAACATCACCAATGCAGCAGGCATAGAAGCAGTTTCCACAGGGCACACGTGCGAGCCTTGCATCGTGGTCAAGGAAAAATGCAAGCCGTTTGAAGACGGAAAACGGCGGGCCGAGAACCTGCTCAAGGTCGTGCACAGTGATATGTGCGGACCGATCAAGACGCCGTCCATTGGGGGCGTGCGGTACTTCGTCACCTTCATCAACGATTGTAGTAAAAAACTCTACGTCTACTTTCTGAAGCGGAAAAGCGATGTGCTGGACCGTTTGAAGAAGTATGTCAGAGCGGTGGAGAGGCAGACTGGCCGCAAGGTCGAAGCACTATGCAGCGACAATGGCACCGAGTACGTGGGCTGCGGAGGGTAGCTGAAGGAGCAAGGGATTGAGTGGCAGCCGACCACTCCGTACACGTCTCAGTCTTATGGCGTGGCAAAGAGTGCAAACCAGACGCTATTCACCATGGCGCGAACGATGCTCGTGGATGCTAAACTTCCACGGAGCCTGTGGGCCAAGGCTGTGAATACGGCGTGCTACATCACCAACGTCACCCCAATGGCAGTGCTGAAGGGAAATGGCGGCTTGAAGAAGCCGCAGGAGGCATGGAGCAGACGCAAACCAAGTGTGGCGCACCTGAAGGCGTTCGGGTGCAATGCGCACGTGTTGGTGCAGGCTGCACAGAGAGAATACTTCAAACTGGACCCACGTGCAAAGGCGTACGATTTCGTCGGGTACGAGAGTGCGCTCAAGGCGTACCGCCTCTTTGACCCACAAGCGCAGGGCGTCATGACCAGCCGAGATGCCACGTTTGATGAGCAACAAAGCTTCTGCAACAGCAACAACAACATCGAAGCAGTGCAATCTCCAAAGCAGGGGGAGTGGTTCCAACTCCTTGACCATGAGGAGGAGCCGGCGGCTGCAGAGGTTGATGCCTTGGAGGACGACGGTGCTGAAACGCAGCAGGACAGTGCATCAGGTGTAGGTGCCGCTAGAGCGTAAGACGAAGCAGCTAACGCGGGGGAGCCCGCAGCCGAGGACAACGTTGCAGAAGAGCAGCAGCAAGACCAGCATCCGGCATTGCCAAGGTCTTCGCGTCACAGCCGGAGGCAGTGGAATACGGCAAACTGGTACGACACGAGCACGGGACGTTGGGTCGACATGGTGCGGTGCATGATGGCAGCCGCAACACAGCCGACAACCGTGCAAGAGGCGCTTGCACGGCCTGACGGGTAGCATTGGGGCGAAGCGATGAAATCTGAACTTACGTCCCTTGCTGAGAATGGCACTTGGGAGCTGGTGGATCGGCCTGAGGGGACAAAGGTGACCAGCTCCAAGTGGGTGTTCAAGGTGAAGCTCACCAGGGAAAGCAAGGTGGAGAAGTACAAGGCTTGGCTGTTGGCGAAGGGGTACACATAGCGGAAAGGCAAACACTACGATGAGACGTTTGCACCCAGCGCCAAGTTCACAAGCATCCGGACGATCCTTGCGGTGGTAGCCGCGAAGGATATGGAGATCTACCAAATGGATGTCAAGACGGTATTCCTGAACGACATCATTGAGAAGGAGATCTACCTTGAGGTGCTAGAGGAGGTGGATGTACCGAAGGGCAAGGTGTGCAAGCTATGGAAGGTTTTGTAGGGGCTAAGACAAGCACCCAGGTGCTGGTACCAGCAGATGGACGGCTACATGGTGGAGCTTGGCTTCAATTGTTGTGAGTCAGACCACATCGTGTGCGTGCGGTGCAGCAAGGGACTCCATCAGAGTGCCGCACTCTACATGGACGACCTGATCATGTGTTCATCAGATCTAGCGGCTTTGCAGGAGCTCAAGGAGCAGCTGGGCAGCAGATTCAAAATGATGGACATGGGGAAGTTGGAGTACTACCTCGGGACTAGAATTATGCGGAACCGGAGGGCACACACGCTTGAGCTGGGACAGGCCAACTACGTGGCCGAGGTCTTCAAGCGGTACGGCATGGAGGTCTGCAAACTCGTGGGCAGTCCGGTCTCCATGAGCTGTGAGCTGAGTGTTGTGATGGCACCACAAAAGAAAGAAGAGAAGGAGGACATGGCAGAGGTGCCCTACCAATCTGTGGTGGGCAGCCTGATACATGCCATGGTGGCGACTCGGCCGGACTTGGCCTACGCGGTAGGTCAGGGGAGCAGATATGTGACCAACCATGGGCCACTACACTGGCAGGTGGCGAAGTGCATCCTCCGGTACTTGTAGGCAACACGGCATGCATGCCTGAGGTACAATGGAAAGGGAGGTCAGACCCCTTGCGGCTGGTCTGCTACACAGACACGGACTACGCCGGCGATGTGGACAAGTGGAGGTCCACTTCTGGCTATGTGTTCTTCCTCGCAGGTGCAGTGGTCTCGTGGTGCAGCAGGAAGCAGGACTGCGTTGCCACCTCCACAGTAGAGGCAGAGTACATCGCTCTGGCCGAGGCGGTCAAGGAAGCGGTGTGGCTCCACAAATTGTTGGGGGAGCTGGGCGTGCCGCAGCAGGAGCCTACGGTGGTTCAAGAGGAAAACATCGGTTCCATCTCACTGACTAATAACCCGAAATAGTACAAGAGGATGAAGCACATCAACGTGCGCTGTCACTACACGTGTGACATGGTGGAGAAGGGACAGGTTGTGTTGCAGCATTGCAGCACGAAGCACATGCTCGTGGATTGCTTGACCAAGGCGCAGTCCCAGGATCAGCACGTCATCAGCCTTGCAGGGCTTGGGTTGACAAGCTGTGAAGGGCTTCAAGGCGCAGAAGCAGATGAGGAAGAGTAAGCATGAGGCAACCAGCATGGAAGGTGTACGGAGGAGATTGTTAAAATGTGCCCCTGCCATGGATACCGTTCGCCAGTTTTCCTGGTTCGGCCACTGGGAAGTGGTTGGATGTCTGATCTGATTGCAGATTTGGACTCCCTCGAGCCTCTCCCCACGTTGGAGGGCCAGGAAGGGCGCTTCGACAGGCCGCCGTCAAAGCACCTCCCGTCACCCCTGTTTGTGGGCATGGTAGATGGCTCCACCATGGGTTACTCCAATAGTCGTAGCAGGGGCTCTGCTGCTCCGTTTTGGGCGTTCTTGGATGCGCTGGAGAACTCAAATCACAGGCTATAGGAATCTGATGTTATCTCATGAAAATAACTAACCATTAACGGTTTTCAGCCCTTCTCTATTTCCACAACCTGCATTCTACAAGAATACTGCTCCCTTGGTGTTGTGGCAACCCAAAGCACACACCTCCCTTGGAAGTCTCTTTGCACTAAGCAGCCGTGGACACTTAGGTAGATTGGAGTACGCCAGGACACATTCCTGAAACACCCTAGTTGCGCCCTAGTTGTGTTCTAGTTGCGCCCTACTTGCACCCTACTTTTGTCCTAGTTACATCCTCATTGTGTCCTAGTTGTGCCTAGTTGCCTCCTAGTTGCGTCTCAGTTGGGCACTAGCTACGTCCTACTTGTGCCCTAGTTGTGCCCTTTTTGGGTCCTACTTACGCCCTAGTTTTTCCCTAGTTTCACCCTAGTTGCGCCCTACTTGTGCCCTACTAACACCCTACTTGTACCCTATTTGTGCCTTAGTTACACCCTACTTGTGTCCTATTTGTGCCCTAGTTGTACACTCGTTGCGCCCTAGTTACGCCCTACTTGTACCCTTCTTGTGTCCTACTTGCACCATAGTTGCACCCTAGTTACGCCCTAGTTGTACCCTACTTGCGCCCTACTTGCACCCTACTTGTACCCTAGTTGCACCCTAGTTGCGTCCTACTTGTACCCTATTTTTATCCTACTTGCACCCTAGTTGTCCCCTAGTTGCATCCTAGTTGCACCCTGGTTGCACCCTAGTTGCGTCCTAGTTGCGCCCTAGTTGTGCCCTACTTGCGCCCTACTTGCGCCCTAGTTGCACCGTAGTTACACCCTAGTTGCGCATTACTTGTGTCCCACTTGCATCCTACTGCGTCCTAGTTGAACCCTAGTTGCGCCCTAGTTGCGCCCTAGTGGCGCCCTACTTGCATCCTCCTACCAGGGAGGTCCCCTGGTCCAGGGGACCTCCCTGGTTGCTTCCTCTAGGGCCTTGGGGTCTATGGAGCCAGTTGGAGCTGAACACGGACCACCGGCGGTGGAGTATCTTGTCACCCCGGACGGGTACCAGATTCCACTCGCCTCACCACCCGAACTTTGGGTAGGGCTAACTTTCTGAATTCTCAACCAAATCGAGCAACTGAAAGCTCGAAATCGCATGGAAAAATCCAAGGAGTCCAAATCTGCAATCAGATTGGACATCCAACCACTCTGTAGTGGTCGGACCAGGAAAACGGCAAACGGCAACCATGGCAGGGGCACTTTTTAACAATCTCCCCCGTGCACCTTCCATGCCGGATGCCTCATGCTCACTCTTTACTCGTCCGCTCCTGCGCCTTCAAGCCCTTCACAGCTTGTCAACCCAAGCCCTGCAAGGCTGATGACATGCCNGGCAAACGGCATCCATGGCAGGGGCACTTTTTAACAATCTCCCCCGTGCACCTTCCATGCCGGATGCCTCATGCTCACTCTTTACTCGTCCGCTCCTGCGCCTTCAAGCCCTTCACAGCTTGTCAACCCAAGTCCTGCAAGGCTGATGACATGCCGATCCTGGGGCTGCGCCTTGGTCAAGCAATCTGCGAGCATGTGCTTTGTGCTGCAATGCTGCAGCACAACCTGTCCCTTCTCCATCATGTCGCGTGCGTAGTGGTAGCGCAAGTCAATGTGCTTCGTCCTCCTGTGCTGTGTCGGGTTGTTGGTCAGCGAGATGGAGCCGGTGTTGTCCTCTTGAACCACCGTAGGCTCCTGCTGCGGCACGCCCAGCTCCCCCAGCAACCTGCGGAGCCACACCGCTTCCTTGACCGCCTCGGCCAGTGCGATGTACTCCGCCTCCACTGTGGAGGTGGCAACGCAGTCCTGCTTCCTGCTGCACCACGAGACCGCTGCACCTGCGAGGAAGAACACATAGCCAGAAGTGGACTTCCTCTTGTCCACATCGCCGGCGTAGTCCGCGTCAGTGTAGCAGACCAGCCGCAAGGGGTCTGACCTCCCCCTTCCATCGTACTTCAGGCGTGCATGTCGCGTTGCCTGCAAGTACCGGAGGATGCGCTTCGCCGCCTGCCAGTGTAGTGGCCCAGGGTTGGCCACATACCTGCTCACCTGACCCACCGCGTAGGCCAAGTCCGGCCGTGTCGCCACCATGGCATACATCAGGCTGCCCACCACCGACTGGTAGGGCACCTCCGCCATGTCCTCCTTCTCTTCTTTAGTCTGCGGCGCCATCGCCGCACTCAGCTCACAACTTGTGGAGAATGGACTGCCCACTGGTTTGCAGTCCTCCATGCCGTACCGCTTCAAGACCTCAGCCACGTACTTGGCCTGCCCCAGCTCAAGTGTGCGCGCCCTCCGGTTCCGCGTGATGCTCACCCCGAGGTAGTACTCCAGCTCCCCCATGTCCGTCATCTTAAATCTGCCGCTCAGCTGCTCCTTGAGCTGCTGCAAAGCCGCCAGATCTGGTGAACACAGGATCAGGTCGTCCACGTAGAGTGCGACAATCTGATGGAGTCCCTTGCTGCGCCGCACGTACACGCTATGGTCTGACTCACAGCGCTTGAAGCCGAGCTCCGCCATGTAGCCGTCCATCTGCTGGTACCAGCACCTGGGCGCCTGTTTTAGCCTGTACAAGGCCTTCCGCAGCTTGCACACCTTGCCCTCCGGCGCATCCACCCCCTCCGGCACCTCAAGGTAGATCTCCTTGTCGATGATGCCGTTCAGGAATGCCGTCTTGACATCCATTTGGTGGATCTCCATGTCCTTTGCGGCTGCCACCGCGAAGATAGTCCGGATGCTTGTGAACTTGGCGACGGGCGCAAACGTCTCATCGTAGTGTTCGCCTTTCCGCTGCGCGTACCCCTTCGCCACTAGCCGCGCCTTATATTTCTCCACCTTGCTGTCCTTGGTGAGCTTCACATTGAACACCCACTTGGAGCTGATCACCTTCGCCCCTTCAGGCCGATCCACCAACTCCCAAGTGCCGTTCTCAGCAAGGGACGCAAGTTCAGATTTTATTGCTTCGCCCCACTGCTGCCCGTCAGGCCGTGCAAGCGCCTCTTGCACGGTTGTCGGCTCCGTTGTGGCTACCATCATGCACCGCGTCATGCCGACCCAGCGGCCCGTGCTTGCGTCATACCGCTTCGTCGCATTCCGCCGCCTCCGACTGCGACGCGGTGACCTTGGTGACGCTGGCTGCTGGTCCTGCTGCTGCTCTGCTGCAACGTTGTCCTCGCCCGCGAGCTCCCCCGCGTCGGCTGCTGCGTTCTGCGCTCCAGCGGCACCTGCACCTGCTGCATTGCCCTGCTGCGCTCCAGCACCGTCATCCTCCGAAGACCCGTCATCGACCTCTGAAGCCGCCGGCTCCTCCTCACGCTCAAGGAGTTGGAACCACTCCCCCTGCTTTGGAGAGTGCGCTGCATCGATGTTGTTGCTGCTCCAGTAGCTTTGCTGCTCATCAAACGTGACGTCGCGGCTGGTGATGACGTCCTGCGTCCGTGAATCAAAGAGCCGGTACGCCTTGAGCGCACTCTCGTACCCGACGAACGCGTACGCCTTTACACGCGGGTCCAGTTTGGAGTCTTTTCTTTGCGCGGCCTGCACCAACGCGTGCGCCTTGCACCCGAACGCCTTCAGGTGCGCAACGCTTGGTTTGCGCCCGCTCCAAGCCTCTTGCGGCGTCTTCCAGCCGCCCTTCCCTTTCAGCACTGCTATTGGGGTGAGGTTGGTGATGTAGCACGCCGTACTCACGGCCTCGGCCCACAAGCTCCGTGGAAGTTTAGCGTCCACGAGCATCGTCCGCGCCATGGTGAGTAGCGTCTGGTTCGCACGCTCCGCCACACCATTTGACTGAGGCGTGTACGGAGTGGTCGGCTGCCACTCAATCCCCTGCTCCTTCAGCCACCCTCCGCAGCCCACGTACTCGCCGCCATTGTCGCTGCGTAGCGCTCTGACCTTGCGGCCAGTCTGCCTCTCCACTGCTGCGACGTACTTCTTCAGCCGGNAGGTGCGCCACGCTTGGTTTGCGCCCGCTCCAAGCCTCTTGCGGCGTCTTCCAGCCGCCCTTCCCTTTCAGCACTGCTGTTGGGGTGAGGTTGGTGATGTAGCACGCCGTACTCACGGCCTCGGCCCACAAGCTCCGTGGAAGTTTAGCGTCCACGAGCATCGTCCGCGCCATGGTGAGTAGCGTCTGGTTCGCACGCTCCGCCACACCATTTGACTGAGGCGTGTACGGAGTGGTCGGCTGCCACTCAATCCCCTGCTCTTTCAGCCACCCTCCGCAGCCCACGTACTCGCCGCCATTGTCGCTGCGTAGCGCTCTGACCTTGCGGCCAGCCTGCCTCTCCATTGCTGCAACGTACTTCTTCAGCCGGTCCAGCACATCGCTCTTTCGCTTCATGAAGTAGACGTAGAGTTTTCTGCTGCAATCGTCGATGAACGTGACAAAGTACCGCGCGCCCCCAATGGACGGCGTCTTGATTGGTCCGCACACATCACTGTGCACGACCTCGAGCAGGTTCTCGGCCCGCCGCTGTCCGTCTTCAAACGGCTTGCATTTTGCCTTGCCCACAATGCAAGGCTCGCACTTCTGCTCTGCAGAATCTGCTGCTATGTCTGCTGTGCCGGTGATGTTGAGGCCGCGAACCATGTCGCGCTTCGCCATCTCTTGCACGACTGCGGGCGACGAGTGCCCCAGCCGCCGATGCCACAGCTGCAGGTCTGCTTCCCCGCCTTTAGCGAGGTTGACGACGCGTGCTGGCGGGTCTGCTGCGTCTGTTGCCGAGGGGATGACCTTAGTTTCAACGATGTAGAGGCCTCCTTCGCGCTTCGCCTCGAGGACAACCTCGCCGCCGCCGTCCATCCGCACGACTGCACCTTTCCTGCGGAAGAGCACTTCATACCCCTTGTCCGTCAAGCGACTCACACTCAAAATGTCAGCTAGGCCGGGGACATGTTGCACATTTTGGATAACACATTGCGCCTTTTTACCACCAACCATCACCTCTATGTCCACATCACCTTGGCCGGCCGCAGGTTCGACCTTGTCGTTGGCGGTCACCATGGACTTTGCAGATTTGGTGTAGTTGATGAATCCCACCTTCTCGACTTGGGTATGTTCCTCCGCACCTGAATCGAGGCACCATCGGTTGGCGCCCTTCAGGTCGTGGTTCTTTGTGCCGTTGAGGAGCGCCTTCTTGCCTTTGGCTCCCTTGCCGCCAGCCTGCGCCTCCTCCGGGCACTCCTTGGCCCAATGGCCCTCCTTGCCACAGTTATGGCATGCACCCTTCTTGGCGCCCTTCTTGCCGCCGCCCTTACCGCCGCCTCGCTTGCCGCTGCTGCTGCCACCCTGCGTTTTGGTGACCAGGGCAGTTGAGGATGA
>SZWC01004556.1:19194-34923 GCA_023375785.1 Penium margaritaceum
GCCCTGGTCCAGGGGACCTCCCTGGTTGCTTCCTCTAGGGCCTTGGGGTCTATGGAGCCAGTTGGAGCTGAACACGGACCACCGGCGGTGGAGTATCCCGTCACCCCGGACGGGTACCAGATTCCACCCGCCTCACCACCCGAACTTTGGGTAGGGCTAACTTTCTGAATTCTCAACCAAATCGAGCAACTGAAAGCTCGAAATCGCATGGAAAAATCCAAGGAGTTCAAATCCGCAATCAGATTGGAGATCCAACCACTCTCTAGTGGTCGGACCAGGAAAACGGCAAACGGCAACCATGGCAAGGGCACTTTTTAACACCTAGTTGTGCCCTAGTTGCGCCCTAGTTGTGCCCTAGTTTTTCCCTACTTGCGCCCTACTTGTGCCCTAGTTTTGTCCAAGTTGCGCCCTAATTGCGTCCTATTTGAGCCCTACTTGCAACCTAGTTGCATCCTAGTTATGCCCTTGTTGCACCCTTCTTGAGTCCTAATTGCTCTCTACTTGTGTCCTAGTTGTGCCCTTGATGCATCCTATTTGAGTCCTACTTACGCCCTACTTGCACCCTAGTTACACCCTAATTGTGTCCAAGTTGCACCCTAGTTGCTTGTGGATGCTAAACCACCATAAAGTCTCTAGACGGATGCAGTGAGCACAATGTGCTACATCACCAGCCTCATCCTAACAACAACCCTAAAGGGGAAAGGTAGCTGGACAACATTACAGGAGGCGTGGAGAGGGTGCAAGGCAAGTGTGGCATGCCTGAAGGCATTCGGGTGGAAAGTGCACGCGTTGGTGTAGGCCGCACGAAGGAAAGACTCCAAATTGGACCCGCATGCAAAGATGTGCGTGTTCGTTGGATGCGGTTTCCCTCAAGGCATTCTCCTCTTTCTCCCATAGACGGAGGACATCATCACCTACCACGACGTCACGTTTGATGACCAGCAGAGCTACTACAGCTGCAATGACATCAATGCAACACACTCTCCAAAGCAGGAGAAGCGCTTCGAACTCCTTGAACGTGAGGAGGATTCAGCCGCTGCAAAGGTCAATGAATGGCCTTTGGAGAACGACTGTGCTGGAGCGTACCAGGGCGATGCAACAGGTGGAGGTGTTGCTGGAGTGCTAGACGTATTAGCCGATGAAAGGGAGCCTGTGGCCTACGACAACGTTGCAGTATAGCAGCTGCAAGTCCAGCAGCCGGAGTGGCCAAGTTCATCGCGTGGTGGCGGGTGGTGGCGGAATGCAGCGAAGTGGTATTACGCAAGCACGGGCAACTAGCGGCATGGTGCGATGCATGATGGCAATCACAATGGAGCCAAAATTCATGCAAGAGGCGCTTGCACGGCCTGACAGGAAGCAGTGGGACGATGCCATGAAATCTGAGCTTGTGTCCCTTGCTGAGGACGGCATTTGTGAGTTGGTAGATCAGCCAAAGGACGCAAAGTTGATCAACTCCAAGTGGGTGTTCAAGGTAAAACTCACCAAGGATAGCAAGGTTTGTATTACAAGGAGCGGCTAGTGGCCAAGAGATACATGCAGCACAGAGGCAAACACTACAATGAGACGATCACGCACATCGCCAAGTTCATGAGCATTCAGAAAATCCTTGTGTTAGCAGCCTCAAAGGATATGGGAATCCACCAAATGGATGTCAAGACGTCATTCCTTAATGGTATCATTGACAAAAAAAATGTGCCTTGAGGTGCCGATAGGGATGGATGCACCGGAGCGCAAGGTGTGCAAGCTATGGAAGGCCTTGTACAGGCTAAAACGGGCACCCAGCTACTAGTACCAGAAAATGGATGGCCACATGCTGGAGTTCAGGTTCAAACAGTGTGATCTAGACCATAGCGTGTACGTACGGTGCAGCAAGAAACTCCATTGGAGTGTCGCACTTTACATGGAGGATCTGATTTTTTTCTCATCAGATTTGGCACCTTGCAGTAGCTCAAGGAGCAACTGAGAAGCAGATTTAAGATGATGGACATGGAGGAGCTAGAGTACTACCTCGGGGTGAGCATCACGCAAAACCGGAGGGCGTGCATGCTTGAGTCTGGGCAGGCCAAGTACGTAGCCAAGGTCCTAAAGCGGTACAGCATGAAGGAATGTAAACCAGTGGGCAGTCCGGTCTCCACAAGCTGTATGCTGAGTGCAGTGATGGGGTTGCAGAAAAAGAAGGAGGAGGACATGGCGGAGGTGCCCTACCCATCTGTGGTGGACAGTCCCATGTGTGCCATGGTGGCCACTCGGCCGGACTTGGCCTACGT
Source organism: Penium margaritaceum (assembly GCA_023375785.1). Classification (NCBI taxonomy): domain Eukaryota; kingdom Viridiplantae; phylum Streptophyta; class Zygnematophyceae; order Desmidiales; family Peniaceae; genus Penium; species Penium margaritaceum. The sequence goes on from SZWC01004556.1 coordinate 21,462, forward strand.
GGTGGTTCAGGTGAGCATGTGCGTGGCCAACCCTTGGCCACAATACTGGAAGGCCGCGAGGCGTATCCTCCGGCACTTGTAGGCAACGCGGCACACGTGCCTGAAGTACAATGGAAAGGGGAATTCAGACCCCATGCGGCTGGTCTGCTACACTGACGCGAACTACGCGAGCAATGTCGGTGGGAGGAGGTCCATAAATCACTATGTTTTCTTCCTCACAGATGTAGTGGTCTCGTGGTGCAGCAGGAAGCAGAACTACGTTGCCACCTTAATAGAAGAGGCGGAGTATATTGTGCTGGCTGAGGCGGTCAAGGAAGCTGTGTAGCTCCGCAGATTGATGGAGAACTGGGCGTGCCACAGCAAGAGCCTACGGTGGTTCAGGAGGACACTACCGGCTCCATCTCGCTGACCAGCTCTGACACAACACAGGAGGAAGAAGCACATTGATGTGCTCTACCACTACGCATGTAACTTGGTGGAGAAGGGACAGGTTGTGCTGCAGCATTGTAGCACAAAGCACATGCTTGTAGATTGCTTGACCAAGACGCAGTCCAAGGATCAGAACGTTGTCAGCCTTGTAGGACTCGGGTTGAGAACCTGTTATGAGCTTGAAGGCGCAGGAGCAGATGAGCAGGAGTGAGCATGAAGCATTCGGCATGGAAGGTGCACGGGGGAGATTGTTGAAAAGTGCCCATGCCATGGATGTCGTTTTTGTTTTCCCTGGTTAGACCACTAGGAAGTGGATGGATATCTGATCCAATCTCAGATTTGGACTCCCTGAATATTCCCATACAATTTTAGTTATTTGATTTGGTGAGAATTCAGAAAGTTTGCCCCATCCGAAGTTTGGGTGGTAGGCGGGTGGAATTTGGGTGTCTGTCATTGGTGACGGGAAAAATCCATCACCGGTGGTCCAAATTTGACTCCAATGGGTTCCAAGGATACGTGGGCCATAAAGGAAGGGAAGTGGGTGGTCTCCTGAACAAGAAAAAGTCTCCTCCCACATTGGAGGACGAGTAAGGGTGCTTGGATAGGCCACCATCGAAGCGCCTCCCGTCATCTCCACTTGTGGACACGGTGAGCGCCTCCACCATGGGTTACTTCAACGGCCATAGCAGAGGCTCTACTGCTCCATCTTGGAAATGCTTGGATGCTTTGGAAAGCTTAGAGCACAGGCTATAACTATCTAATGTAACATCACCAAAGTAACAAACCATTAGCAATATTCACATCTTCCTAGTTTTTTCAACCTGCATTCTGCTAGAATTCTGCTTACATGGTGCATGGCGATCCAAAGCACAAAACTCCCACAAAAGTCTCTTTTCTCTAAGCAGCCGTGTACACTAGGTGGATCAGAGCACGCTAGGACATCATTCATGATAGTTAATATTGTTAGAAAATTGTGCTCCTTGCCATGGCTGCCGTGGATCGATTCCCAGGTCTGGCTACTGAGGAGTAGTCGAACATCTTATCTGATTGCAGATTTGAATTCCTTGGAATGTTCCATGCAAGATCGAGCTTTGAATCGCTCGATTTGAGTGAGAATTCAGAAAGATAGCCCCGCCCGAAGGTCGGGTGCTCGGCGGATGGAATCTGGGTCTCCGTCATGGGTGACGGGAGAATTCCACCGTGGTGGTCCGAGTTTAACTCCAATGGGCTCCAAAGGAACAACGGACATAACGGAAGGGATATGGGATGTCTCTTGGGTCAGGAAGAGCCTCCCCCCACGTTTGAGGACCAGGAAGGGCACCTCGACAGGTCACCGTAGAAGCGCCTCCCGTCACCTCCATTCATAGGCATGATGGACGGCTCCACCATGGGTTACTTTGACGGCCGTAGCAGGGGCTCCACTGCTCCATTCTGGGCATGCTTGGAAGCATTGAAAAGCTCTGATCATAGGTTATAGGACTCTGATGTAATCTCACTGAAAATAACAACAACTCCCACTTCCATTGAGTGCAATTTCTTGTGGCTCATTTTTGTCCATTCTAGACAGTGATCCTTGGACTCCACACTCTTCCACCTTAGTGTGTATTGGCAAATGAAGTAGCGTCAACGCGCTCCAAAGAAGACCAGGAATCCTTGAGGGTGCTTCTACACCTCCTAGGGACACAGCAAGGACAGAATTCCTGACAAAGAGTTATGGGCCCCCGTGCCCCAGGGGGACACTTGTCTTCTACACGCACGTTACCGCCACAAGTAATGGCAGCCAAGACCGAGCAAGAGAGCAGCTGTGACGTCCCCCTCAAGTTTGATGGGAGGGACTTTCCCTTGTGGAAGTAGTAGTTTGAGATATTCCTCAACTACAAGGGACTGCATGAGCTGGTCAACGGTGAAGAGAATGCTCCTGCGGCATCGGCGACAGCCGAGGAGGTTGAGGCGTTCGAGAAGCGTAACAAAGAGCAAATTTTCTGATCGCGTCGGCGTTGTGCCTGGCACAACGTGCTCAAATCCAAGGATGAATCCTTGGATTTGAGTCCAAGGATGCCCATGTGAACATGGGCATCCTTGGACCCTCAAATCAAAGGCTTGGGAGAGGCTCTGCACCGCACAGGACCCACCTTCTTTTTAGGAACGTGACTCGGCAAGCAAAATGGCGGTGCAAGTGGCCAACAACCAGTGGACTGAATCCACCGGGGCGGAGCAAGGGACGTTGTCTGCAGCAACAACCCTGATCGTCCGCTCTCACGGAGGAGAGGGAGCTCGAGGGGAGGAAGGGTCGCATCCATGCCGCACCAAGAAGGGAGAGTGCCATCGCTGTGGCCAAGAGAGCCACTAGAGACAGAACTGCACAATGGGAGCTGCGGATCTGGCCACAGAGGTGGCAGAAGGGCAGCATACCAACATGGCAATTGTCGACTCCGTACACTCTATGAAGGGGGTTCAGATGGCAGAACCTGAGACAGGCAAGCGACAGGTGTGTTTGGAGCAAGGAGGCTCCAACAGGTCCAAAAAGGGGGCCTGCTACAATTGTGGCCAGAGAGGCCACTGGAAAGCGACATACACAGCGGAAGCCGTGGACTCCGACAAGCGCGTCGGGAGAGGGCGGCAGGCCAAAGCAGTCGTTGATGCCGTGCAGCAGTGATCAGCTCCAAGCTGCAAGCTGGTCGGGGACCACGAGGAATGCCATGGACATGCAACCTCCACAAACTCCGAGAGGGAGCTGAAGGTGGAGCACCAAGATGGGGCTGTTGCCGTTCATCAAAACAGAGGTGGTGTGCTCCGAGGGGGCAAAATGAGGGTGGATGAGTCCACCGAGAAGAGGGACACCAAGGAGAGGAAGCTCCAAGTGCCTGACTTGATGATTGGGGTGCTGTCCGTGAATCGTCTCACCAAGGAGGGACTCAAAGTGACCTTCATGAGAAAGGACTGCCTCCTAAAAGAGGAGGACGTGGACGTGTCGTGGCACGTTGTACACAAAAAGGAGGTGTGTACCTGATTCATGCCATCGTCCTCACATGGAGCAGCCGTGAGTCCGATGTGGGCAGCCATCGGAGTGAGGAAGCGGTTGCAGCTGTATCTAAGAAGGGGAGACCTGATGACGCGGTGGACGATGTAAAGGAAACCGTCCGGGCTGGATTGATGGACCTGGACCACAAGGTACGCCATGTAGCAGGAAGCTGTGTGATGGGTGCAAAGCCCCACAGGGAGGCAAACGAGGGTGTCCAGGTGGCAGACCAGCCAGGGGAGAGCATGGATGGAAAACGGCCTGGCTCTCCTAACGGGCAAAAAGGGTCCAATGCTGTAGGAGTGGTGATCCTGCGTCACAAGGCAGGCCATAAGGGTGCTGCCGAGTTCCATGGGGGAGCGATGGTGGCGGCTCGGAGGGCCATGTAGCAAAAGGAGGATGGAATGAAGGTGCATTCCTAGGGGCTCCAAGCCTTGGCTAAGGGGGAGCTGCTACACCGATAAGATGGTCGAAAGCCAAGAGCTCAAGTGCCGATACCAGATGTCGGCGCGTCTCTTATGCAGGGCTCCACTTCAGGGCCTGAGGAGGAGGAGATTGGCAGCATGATGCCGTGCTCTCAACAGGAGGAAAAAAGGCTCCGGGCTACATAGGTGGTGAACCGTGACCACGAGGCGGCGAGAAAAGGAGTCGCCAAGTCTGAAGAGGAGGCGTCGGTAGCGGCACAGAGGACCAGACAGCATAAAGAGGAATCCATGAGGGATGCTCCTCAAGTTGATCCTGAGGGACTCATTGCTGCAGCAAACCGGGACCAAGAGCACAACGCGGTAGGAGGCCGGGCAGTAGATGCACCGCGACAAAAGTGGACGGATGTGGTCCGGAGAGCTATGAAACAAGGGGAGAGCAACTGCAAGTTGCTGAGCTCTCTACAGGAGCAAAGCGCGCTCCGAACGACATCAAAGGTGGATTGTGGCTACAAGGCAGGCCAGGAGGGCGATGCCAAGTCCCATGAGGGGGCGATGGTGGCTGAGCGGAGGACCAGGTTGCAGAGTAAGGTCAAGGTGTCATTGGCTCCAAGTCCTCGATGAGGAGGGGCATGCCTTGTCTGTATGTGTAGCTAGCCAGCTAGGCAGTGGACAAGGTGCATGCTATTTCAACAGGTGGCACGTCCTTGTCACATGCATCTAGGCAGAAAACAGCGTCATCAATACCTCCCACCCACAGTGAGGGTTCTATCCTGGTTCTGCACAAGAAGGGCCGGAATTGTGACATGCATCAGTTCATGAATGACATAGAGCAAGCCTTGCATTTCCTCCGCCACTACGTGGATCTGACAGGAATCGGACGTCTTTTATTGGCTCTGGTTGGAAGGTCAGATTCCCTCCTACGCACACCATGATTAACACCTCCTAGGAATTGAAGCCTGTATCACTCACATATTGGGAGCGGTGTCTTGAAGTCCTTTGATCGCTGCTCAATGGGAAGAGCGACCTTAGGCTCTAGAGTAGGTGGAGGTGAGGGTAGGTTGCTGTCGAGGGTTACGCCTCTCTATAAGAGGCTCGTCATCCACCTCAAAGACCACTGGCACATCGGGGTGATACTCCCTGTCTTCCTTTTGGTGATGGACAGTAGACATAATTGGCATAATTGAGCCTAGACATAATTGGCTAAGATGCTCCTCAAGATCATGTTCCTCATTTGATTGTGGATCTGCAGGGGGACCACCCGCCTTCTCAATCCGGTCTTCAAAGGCGTGGAAATTGTACTCGAGAGATTGTTTTTTGTGACCGAGACATGCAAGATGGACTACTCATCGGCCACTAGTATGACAAAACCACCTGCATGTGTCAGCTATTGAGACACATCCAAGGACATCAACAACAACTGCTTGATCTTGTAAAAGGTGTCCCTTTGTCACTATTGCTCAGGTCATATCTCGTCCTGCTTCCTCTAGACTTTGGTAATCACTTGTGAGCATTGGCTCATCATCTCCTATGTCGGGGAGCCGTTTGGATCATCTGGCTCGTTCCTCCTGTCAAAGGTGGGCGCCATAAATAGCATTGCAACTGTTGATGCGGCTGATACTCCTACTTTTGTTTTTCATATTGCCACTGCTATTGTTGCTATTGTTGCTGTTTTAACTGCTACTGCTACAGCTATAAATGTATGTACTGCTATTGTTAGAAGCTGTTCAACGCATCCAAGCACGTCCAAAACGGAGCAGAGTCCCTGTTATGGACATTGAAGTAACCCATGGTGGAGCCGCCTACCATGCCCACGAACAGAGGGTTACGGGAGGCGCTTCGGCGATGACCTGTCGAAGCGCCCTTCCTGGCCCTCAAATGTGGGGGGAGGCTCGTCCTGACCCAGGAGGCCTCCCACGTCCCTTCCTTTATGGCCCTTGTGCCTTTGGAGCCCAATGGAGTCGAAATCGGACCACCGCGGTTGAATTATCCCATCATCCATGATGGAGACACAGATTCCACCTGCCGACCACCCGACCTTCAGGCGGGGCTATCTTTCTGAATATTCACTCAAATCGAGTGAAGCTCGATCTTGCATGGAATGTTCCAAGAAATCCAAATCTGAAATCAGATCAGATGTTCGGCCACTCCTCAGTGGCCGAACCAGGGAATCGAGCCACGGCAGCCATAGCAAGGGGCACAATTTTCTAACAATCTCCCCCTGCACCGCAGCCATGATGTCCTTTCCTTGAACATCCGCCATGCTCCGTTGCCTGGCCAAGCTGCTGCTGTGACAAACTCTCCTCAGTTGTCCTGCACCAATCACAACATGTAGTGGCGGACGCCTTGCTCCCCACTGTTGTCACTTGTGCCCATGTGCGGGACTTGGCAGCGCCCCCGTGGCCTGCCTTGTGATCCTTGTCGTGTTGGTGTTGTTGCTTTCCGCGACAGTTGGTCGCCTCCCCCAGATGACCTGGAAGCCCTTGCATCCTTACAAGTCTACTACCCCTCACATGGGAGACCCGCACCTCTTGCGGCATCCTCCCCCATCCATGGAGACCTCGGACCTCCTTTTGATTCCTCCATCACCTCCGCTTGTGCTTGTGGTGCCATTGATTTATCGACACCCTCAGCACCTTACGAGCTCTGCCTAACGTGTTGCGCACCTCCCCTGCCGTATTGCAGTGCCATCATGCTACTGCTCTTGGCCCTTTCCGGCATCGCCTTTGTGCCTGCCGCATTGCCCAAGCTGCTTCCGTCTGCACCGCTGACACTGGCTTGCACTTAATTATAACCAGTCTCACAGAATCCACAATGCTACAGCTGCAATGGTCCTCTAGCTGCCGCCTGCGCTGCTGCCACCGCCTCACCGCATGTCCCCGACGCGCATGCATCCACCTTATGGAGAGGTCTTCTGGTGCTGGTCCCTTGATCTCAGCTTCCTTGCCGCACTCCTCATGCACCTACTCTCCCTTATTTGGAGAATGTGGAGAAGCAAAGGCCCCACTCCCTTCTCCCCACACTGTACATGTTGCATGCATTATCCACCTCTTTTTTAGATACCAGAGATGCCGGCACACCTGGCGCATCCTCTCTTGCATGCCCCTTGAGCAACAAAGGCGCCAAAAGCAGCCACGTGGGAAGTTCCCGCGAGAACGAGCCACATGATGTCATCACGAAGGCAATTCGCAATGACCGCCGAAGGCTTGTTAAGTTAGCTACCGAGGCGGCAAGCCGACTCAATTTCACCACCGACGGTGGAGGTGTAGCACCAGCCAGAGGAGTGGGGAGGGACCCCCCTTCCTACGAGATGGTTGTAATGGGGCAGACCACCACCCACTCGAGCGTCATTACTGACGACGGCATTATCCGGAAGGTGGGACTCCTTGGAGGAGTGTATGCAAAACGTATTCTCCTATAGTAGTTAAAGGTGCACGGACAAAACAAAGCCCTTGAGGCTATCGCAGATACTCTCACGACATCAGAGCTGAAGTTCACATTCGCCAACCTACTCGCCCATGTCGAGTAGAGCATCACAGACCTGGACCGTGATTGCCAGCTGCAGCGCCTAGCCGCCCAGGAGGCAAGCCGCTGATGCGACGACCTCGACAAGGCGTTGTAGAGTGTGACTCAGGCACGGATGCAACAGCAACCTTACTACGCCGTAGGTGTTGATGCCACTCCCGGTGGCAGCGACCACTGGCCTACCTCCACAACTTTGGGACCGGTCATGAACACGTCTTTCCTCCATGGTGTGGAAATATTTTGGAAGGGCCTGAAGCTGACCGACTGGCTAAATCATATGGAGCATGTTCTACTTGTCCATTAGGCTCCACTGAATGAGTGGGACGACCTTGCCACAACGTGGCTTGAAGACAAGCTCTTCAAGTATGTGGTCGATTAGTGGGGTGCACAACAGCCGCATCTCAAGTGCGCTGTTGCTGGCAATGCCAACACAGCCTCTGCCACTGCTGGCAGCGCCAGCACAACGTGCATTGATGCTAGCGATGCCAGTGCGGCCTCTGCTGCTGCTTGTAATGTGAGCAGGGCGGGCGCTACTAGCAGTGCCAATAGCGTCCATTGTGATCGTGGCGGTCCAGAACTACAAGGAACCTGCCTGCTCACAGGAGCTATGGAGGACGGCGTGTGTGACTCTGAATTGGACGCCAAAGGTTGCGTGGACCAGCACCGTTCGAAAATAAAAACATTTGTTTTTAATTTGGTAATCCTGCGTCAACGTTAATGTAGATAAGGTCTGCTTTGCTCACTCTCTCTCATTTCATCAATGTCTTGAGCTTGCACAATGTAAAGTATGGAGGAATTGCGCTGTCTGGCGCCATGGCTCGGTCTGAAAGGAATCCAGAAACAAAATCCTCTGCTTCTGGTGCTGTCCTTCCCGCGACAACATCGTCGCGTAGGCGGGTATATGAGTTGTTAGGTCATAGCCTTAGAGTGTAGGATCGGGCTGGCTATGCTAATCACGGATGAAGCGCCCCATGAAGTTGCCATGGTCACGTGACACGTAGAGCTGCGTGAAGAATCCTGGCTGCACTTAGCAAGTTCCGGATTGCCAACTGCGTTGACCGGGCTTCGCACGACGGAGTGCGAAGTGGGTTCCGGGAATATGTTTTTCAGTCGGTCCCAAAGTCGGGGGGGAGGTGCGAACTTTGTCCACCCACATGCTCACGTGACCCTGGGTAGACTAGTAAAAGCGGAAGCGTTCACCAATAGGATCGGACGTGGCTCTGATGCCAATGTAACGAACCAAAGTCGTAGATAGATGGACAAGTAGAAAGGAGCCCTCGGAAAGGAATGGTTGCCTGTGACGGCTCAACTAGCGGGTAAAATCCCACGGGTGGACGCCGGAGCGCGTCCCACCGACCAACGTACTATCGTAGGACAAGATGTTGCAGGATATTTTCCTGTTCTGTTGAGGTCATCGGATGGACCTCAACGGTCCATCCTCTTCCACTAAGGCTAACTACTAACCAATTAGCGAAAGGGGAAATCCTGACCTGGCAGATATTTGTATTTGGGATAATACCCGACTTACCTGGATTACCTGTTTGGGTGTATAAATACCCAGTTGGTAGTTCATGCTCGGTTCTACCCAAGGGTTAGTGACGTATTTTTCACCGCGGCTAGGTCGTCGTGTTACAGTAACATAGCTTTGAAACATTGATTATATACGTGAGACGCTCCTCCCTGCAGGTAAAACAATAATGAAGTTGGCCAGATCTGTAAATTGACCTCCGAAGTAGGCCAAGTTTGTAAGATATTGAGGTTCGTCGGCTGTAGACATAAGAGAATTCATGAACTTGGCCAGATGCGTTAAATGGAAATTATCTGCAACTGAAAGGGGAATTTAACGTGAGTCAACGCCCCATAGGTAATACACAAAAATTTAGCTGGTAGATGGCGTAGCGCTTCGGGCCAAGAATGGGGGCGTGCTATTTCTTTGTTTCGAATAAAACGAGGATGTTTGATGGCGCGACGCTTCAGAGGTTGATGGGGGCGCTTCGGAGGTTGATGACAGCGCACATATTTTTCTCCATACCATACTGGTATTAATTTTTTTACAATGAATTCATGAATTCGGCTATCGGTTCATACGTTTCTTTGTATTAGAGTTACAACATATGAAAGGGTCAAGAGAACTTCGACTTTTTATGACGGGAAAATTTTGCCATGTTCTGTTCCGTGTGTGGGCAAAATTTAACATCAGTCTGTGGGTGTTCGTGCGTCATGTTGATTCGCTAGGGCACAGTCATGGGTGGGTCCCGAGGAGGGGGGGGGAAGGGGCAAGGGGAATAGTTGTGAGACAGATTTGGAAACATGTTTTCCTTTGCGAGTGACACACATGACATGGACAGGGCATGACGCAGCACGTGACGTAAAAAAACATGCGACTTCTTAGGAAACTACGCCACCACATCCTCGGGCTCATAGCCCTGCATTTCGGGCTCACACGGAAAGTTCAGGTAGCCAGCTCCTACTGCTTGCTGAAAGTCACTGTTGTAGCATTGATCCCATCCAGCCTCGCGCCATGCTGCACGCACCATGTCCTTGTCGATGTGTGCCCATGCACGCAACATCCATCCCATTACTTCATCCTTCACTTGCCGCATCCCGAGGTCCACCTGAGGGGCCCGCCCATGAGCTATAGCCCTTGCTGATGGCGGATATAAAGGGCTTCTACAGGCCCACATCCGCGGGCTGAAGCTTGCTCGTACATCTAGCTGGGATGTAAAGCAGCAGTACCCACGGATGCTCGCGAATCCATGACTTAAAACAATCGCTTGCTTGTGGCCGGCATGCATCCAAAATGAGCAGCATCTTTGTTGTCGATGTGTCCAGCCCGTACTTACCGCATGTGCGTATGAATTAGGGCTTCAGCACCATGCCAAACCACTACTCTGAAGTCTCGACACTCGCCTAGTGATTCAGCGTGTGCGTGAAGTGCCATTTGCGGTTGCGTAGCACGATATCGGTGTTGTCACCATGAGGGTGACATGCTGTCGTTTTGTCGGTCCAGATGACTTGGCACGGTAACATGTCGCCTTCCATGCTGGAGGCGACCAGCACCGTCACATGTCTCTTGTCCTCCTAACCGCATACCTTCACCTCGTTTACGCCTTTCGGCGCACACGTGTAGCGCGGACTAGGCACGAGGTGGACACTCATGTGGTCCGCATTGACGACCATGCATGGCTTCATGTTGTGCATACAAATCTAGCAAGCCGCCCGTGTGTACATCGATGTCGCTCGCTTTGCCCAGTCATGCGGTAGCGTTTTTTTACACAAACGTCCCGCAGCGCCATGCCTAGTTCAGCTTAGCAGCGACGAAATTCTGGCACCACGACAAGCTGAACATGTCATCAGCGGTTTTGACAAGCTAGATGGGCAGCCCGCTCTCTTTGACAATGGAGACCACCTTCTCCGTGATGACCGTGCTGCACAGTGGCGTACCGCAGTCTCGCATGAATTCGAGCGCACGCATGATCTCGTGCTTCAGAGCAGGATGGTCATAGAAGTAAGATTTCATGTCCCGAGCACCTTGCACACGTGACGTGTTGCGGGCAACTTCGTCGATCGGCTTCGCGGGCATGGCGGCGATGGCTCCAACGGAAGCAGGGCGGAGAGTTGTCAAAGAAGGCTCGTACTACCCCTCGACAGTTGAGTACGAGAGGCGCTCGTAAATAGAGGGGCCTTTGGGAGTGCGGTAGTGGTGACACAGCCACGCGACTGCTTTGGTGATGCTCCAGCCATGCTTGAGGAATGCAGCGTAGATGATGGGCACATGCCTAAGCCGAAACCAATCCATGTAAGGACCACTATTTCGTGAGGAGAAGGGTGTACCTGCATCCACTTTCGATTATGGTGCAGGGGGGGAGGGCCAGTGCGTCAACGATGCTGCGGCATACTCCGTGACAGCCTCGTCAGCAGCATCGGCTCCAAGCTCTGCCATGAGGGCAGCGCAGAAAGCCTTGTCAGCAGCATGCCGCTCCGCGAGGTCTTCTGCGGATAGGACGGCATCCACGATCGCCTCCACTTCATCGATAGCCGCTACGTGTGGGTCTTCGTCTCCATGTGCATCATCGTCCGCTGCCATGTCTACATCACCATCGTCCATGCACTCCTCCCTCACGGCAACTTCTTTATCTTCGTCATCGGACAGAACGATGCAAGCTCGCCGTTTGGGTAGTCTCTCGTTCGACGGAGTCCATGGATTAGGAGTCGGACAAGCCGACCTCGAGCTCGATGGCGGGTTCATCTCTTGGGGTTGATCGAAGGATGGACGGTGTTGGAGGGACAGACGTGGGCAGCACCAGACTGGTCTTGCGCTGACGTCCGGGATCACGCTTTGGCGTGGCTACAGGCCTTGGACCCGACAGATCATTCTCGACATTGGGTCGATGCTCATCAGGAGAGAATTTGTCGAAGAATGTCGTTAGACGTGACATTGTTGCTTCTCGGTGGAAACAACTAGACACCTACACTCAACCAGATCACGCGTCTTATAGGAAGTGCAAAGTGGCACGTCGAGAGTGTGAAACCGCCATGCAAAGGATGTGACTCGACTGTGCCTATTGCACTTCCAAACTTTTGTAAGGGATACCGCTAGCACATACTGGAAGCGCCAACAGACGAATACTGTCGATTGGCAGTCGTGCGGTTGCCGTTGACCGACCATCGGCTCGTTACGCTGGCAGGGATCGATCCGACCACCAGCTAAGAAAATCCCACAAGACAGGTTGAGTTCGACATCAAAGACACTTCTACCCCTAATTCGTTCGTTTTCGAATACGCAAATATAATGTACAACAATCACGAAACTAAAGTGCAAGCCCTAAATTATTTTGGACCACTAAATCTAAGATCAGTGCGGTACTTTTCTCACGGTGGTCCTCGTGCCTTACGTGCCACGCTGGCAGCTCCACGCGCTTGCTGCCACCAGCAAGGCCTGGTGGCCGACACGCACGGCTCGGTCCTCTGCGGCAGAGCGCAGCGTAGGGCGCCTCGGTCCTCTCGGTCCTCCGCGGCAGGAGGATACAGCGCGTTCGATGTGCCGCCGTAGCGACAAACATCCTCTGCATCGTTCCGCTTCTGCGAGTGCTGCCATTCAGTTTTGGACTGCCGTTCAAATTGACCCGTGCGCGACTCAGGAAGGCAGGGACCCACCACTTGCAACCACCCTCGACCGCTTTCACCACCAAACGAAAACAATCTTGCACAGGCAGGCCCGAGTCACCACAGACGAAAAAAATGGGCTTCGCGGAACGGAAAATATGCGCCGTGTGCCGTTGGCCCTGCGTTGTCCTTATCGTAGCCGCCGCAGCCGTCGCGTCCGCGCCACGGACTTGGCACGCCTTGGCAATGCCAAGGCGTGCCAAGTTGGCAACAACAAGACGCTTCGAGGCCCCCCGCCGCTCTCTCGACTCCTCTCCTTCCTCTTCCTCGCCCTCCTCCTCGTCCGCTTCCCCTTCCAGACCATGCCCCTTCTCCAACCCAGATCTCCTGGGCTTTGCCCCACTGCAGTACGGCGAGGATCACGTCAGCAACAGCCTGGACCACAAGCAGGCCGTGGAGCTGCGCACGTGTCTGCAGGACTGCCTGAGCTTCCCCGGCCACAGCTGCGTCATGGTGCTGGCCATACCGGCGTCTCCCAACGAAGCCGCGGGGGGAGGAAACGGGTCGTTGCTTTCGCTCTCGCCGACCTCCATGGTGGAGTGCTGGCTCAAGGAATCAGCGCAGCTTGGGAACTCCAACCTCACCGCGCCCAACAGCGCGGCGCAAGCGTTTGTGCTGCCGTGCTTGCAGCCCGGCGCGTGCGGCACCGACAGCGACACGTGCGAGCCACAGCGCGCTCCGGATGACTCTTCCGTGTCCTGCACATGCAGCGCCCTCGACGGTGAGAGACCAGGAGGATGCGCTAAGCAGGAGTTTTGAATTGCAGCGCTATATTTCAAGGTTCTCATCGTCCCCCTCACCCTACTACTAGCCTTTCTTCACCACCAGTGGTGGTGGTCCACCACCACCACCTCATCCTCCCCCTCCTCCTCCTCCTCCTCCTCCTCCTCCTCCTCCTCCT
>SZWC01004556.1:55540-78187 GCA_023375785.1 Penium margaritaceum
GGGGGGGGGGGGGGATGGGGGGGATTCGAAGGTAGCATGGGATCCGGATCTCACCCCCCCCCCAAAAGGCTGGAGTGTATTAGCTAAGTGTGGCAGGTTGAATTATTTGATTTGAGTGATAAAGAAAAATAATGGTCCCTTATGCATTGGTAGTCACTGATCGTTGATCGATGACGATCTACGATCGACGAACGACGGTTGACGATCTCGACCCTTGAGACGATTGCCGTCTCGTCGTGGGGAGCTCCCCTACGACGGAACGGGCACCATATTGTCAAGACCCACCCCACCCCTTCAAAAAATGATTCATTGTATTGGGGATGTGTATGGGATCTGTGTATTGCGTAGCGACTAAATGAATACAAAAGTGTATTCAATACACTAGCGTTTTATTTTGAAGTCGGTGAGATACACGGACCATAGACACCAATCCAATACACAAAGCACTTTGGGGGAGGGGGAGTCCGAGGTAGCATGGGATCCGGATCTCCCCCCCCCCCCCCAAGGCTGGATTGTATTGGCTAAGTGTGGCAGGTTGGTGTATTTCATTCGAGTGACGGAGGAAAATCATGTACAATAATGCATTGGTAGTCGCTGATCTTTGATTGACGACGATCTACGATCGACAAACAACGGTCGACGATGTTGATCCTCGAGATGATGGCCGTCTCGTCGTGGGGAGCTCCCCTACGAACGAACGGGCACCATGTTTTCAAGACCCACCACCCACTCAAACCATTCAGTGTATTGGGGGCGTGTATGTGGTCCGTGTACTGCGTATCGATTAAATGAATGCGCTATTTTATTTGATACATTAGTGTTTTTTTTTTCAAGTCGGTGAGATACACGGACCATGTACGCTCACCCAATACAATGAACTCATTGGAGGGGGGGGTCGGAGGTAGCATGGGATCCGGATCTCCCCCCCACCCCCCAAAAAAGGCTAGAGTGTATTAGCTCAGTGTGGCAGGTTGGTGCATTCGATTTGAGTTATTGGAAAAACAAATGAACAAAAATACATATCTGGTCGCAGACCGTTGATCAACATCGATCGACGATCCACGATCGATCAAAGCGAGTTATGTCTTGTGGGGTACGAGGGAACTCCCCGACGATAGATGGAAACCTGCTGGGCCCCAATACCGCGGGGCCCAGGAGGTGTTCGGGCAGGAAAAAAATTACAACCCCAACCCCGGGTGTTCACTCACGTGTGGGTTTGATCGCAAAAATAGGTTTCCAAGTCTTTTGAGTTGGGAGGGGGGGGGTACAAAACCCCCCACGAAACCCCCCAATAGAAGGGAACCTGCGGCACCTTCTGGGCCCCGCGGTAGCGGGGCCCAGAAGGTGCCCAGTCAAGGAAACAAATAAAAACCCAACCCCGAAATGCAACGAATGTCCGATTGTGTCCCTCCATTGCCGTACATCAAATATAAGGCAGTACTTTTCCTACGGTAGTAGCACTGGTAACTTTCAAGGACAGGACTACGTCTGTGTAATCGAACTGGCAATAAAGCTAAGAAAACTTTAATCATGTTTTTTATTCTTTTTCAGAATCTAATTACAAGCCTTCCCAGAATGTGATTATGTTCAATCATAAAAATACATGCCCATATGTATGAACATAATTTGTAACATGAAATGTAACGTAACTTCCACGAAGCTACCACGTAATTTCCAAAGGCATACATCAGACATGTACACTGTATGAAGAGTGTATTTTTAAGGGGTCATTAACCATAAATGACATCCATAAATTTTGAACATCACACCAAAAGTGCAGGAGCTGACCAGCCGCCATGAGCGGAGGGGGCCTTCCTGCACACGAATAATACAACGGGTCCTGGTGGACATGAGCAGCAGGGTCAGAGAGCCAATACCCTCATAAACCAGGTGCATAAAATGCTTCCAGAAGTGAAACATTACATCACAACAGAAATGTTGCATTTGATTAGAACCTCCGTCCCCGCCAAAAGCAGCCCTGGCCTATAAGACGTGGCACCTCCCTCCAGAATCTCCACCCTCAGCCTTGATCCGTGCCCTGGTAGGAAACATGTAAGGTGATGATAGGACTCACCTGAGGAGTAAATATGAATAATATGAGTTCTAAGACGGGTGCAAATAGGATGAAAATTGCGTGAAACCAGGGCACAACTATGGAGAAGTACATTGCAATATTGGCAGGAAACATTCATAACTAAGGCCCAACAGAAGAAGGGCACATCTGTGGTGACATAGGACAATTATAGGACCAAAAACGGTTTTGATGAGGACATGACAAGGCCACGCTATGGTTGCAACTTAAGCACAATCAGGGAAAACTAGGAGCTTAGATGTGATATTGACATGGTGTGCCCCTTGCCATGAGTGCCGTTGAACGTATTCCCTGGTTCGACCACCTGAGAGTAATTGATCAAATTATCTGAATTTAGATTTAGATTCCTTGGGCTTTTTCATGCAAGATTGAGCTTTGAATCGCTCCATTTGAGTGAGTATTCAGAAAGTTAGCCTAGCCCGAAGTTCAAGTGTTGAGCAGGTGGAATCTGGTGCCTGCCATAGGTGGCGGGATAATCCACCGCCAGTGTTCCAGTTTCGTCTCAAATGAGCTCCAAATGCACCAAGGCCATAAAGAAATTGACCAGAGGAACCTCCCTGAATAGGGTGACATTCTCCTGAATGTTGAATTTTGCGTGAGGAAAGGCGCTCCAACGGGTCACCGACGAAGCGTCTCCCTTTGCGTAGTGTGCAAGGCAAGGTGGCCGGCTCCAACAAGGGTTACTTCGACGGCCATAGCAGGGGCTCTACTGCTCCAATTTGAGCGCTCTTGGATGTGTTGGAAAGCTTAGATTGCAGGCTATAAGGGTATTCTTTGATCTTACTATGATAAGAATTATTCTATTGGAAGTGTAATCTCACTCTGTTTCAATTTATTTTTATTTAATGCGACGTGTTCTACCCACTCACATCCGTCATCCTTGTGCTCCACACTCTTCACCATTGGTGTCCATTGGCTGCCCCAAACATTTGTAGCGTGAACCAGTGAAGGCTAAGAATCTTTGAGGGTGTCTCTATACCCACTAGTGTCAACAAAAAAGGTTATGGACCCACGTGCCTAAAAGGACACTAGCTCTACCACTTTCAACGTCATATGACATGACAACGACCGAGCAAGAGAGCATCGGCGCTGTCATGAAGTTTAACGGGAGTGACTTCTCCTTTTGGAGGTAGTAGTTTGAGGTCTACCTTGATGACAAGGGCTTGCTTAAGTTAGTCAAGGGTGAAGATATCACTCCTCCGAATACCGTAGCGCCGGAGGAAGTGGTCAAGTACAAGAAGCGCAAAAAGAAGGCACTTGTGTTGTCCATGTTAGCACTAGCTCCAATGCAGCACGCACTCATTTAAGGATGAACGGAGGCTGGAGAGGCCGAGAAGAAACTCTGCTCCCTCTATCAGTCCAGCAACCTCACTAACTAGTTCTTTTCCTTCAAGAGGTTTGTCACCCTCAGAGCCAATGAAGGCGACGACATCATGGAGATACTGCAGCAGATCAAGTCCCTTACTGCCGAGTGTCCAGCCACTGGGTGGAAGATCAAACCTCAGCTGTAAGCCAAGGTCGTCCACCTGGCCTTGCCGGACAGTTGGAATCTCATGATCATCATCGTTGGCGGCTGCTCCGTCGATGGGTTGAAGTACCTGAAGGTGGCTGAGTTCGTCCTCAACAAATGGATTTGGTGTGGTAGGAGAGATAGTAGGCAACATCCGATTTTTGCATATGCCGTCCGCCTTCAAAGGTGGAGGGAGACGCAAGAAGGGAAGGGTACCAAGCAGGGCATTAAGAAAGGTGACAAGAAGGGGGAATGCTAAAACTGTTGCAAAAAAAGCCACTACACATGCAACTACCCCAACAAGAAGTCGGACCAGCCAGGGAAGGTTAGAAAGAAGGATGGCCATGCAATGATGGCGCAAGAGTCAGCCGACTTGACGGATCCGGGAGTCATTGTAATTGACTTTGGATCGGGTCGCCACATGAAATGCAACCGGATCGCGTTCTTCACCTACACGCCACTGAGTGGCACATGAATGTGTCCAACGGCAAAATGGAGTTGGCCGGGGGCATAGGCAATGTTCACATCGAGTCGATGGTAAACGGGAAAGCCATTCCGTGCACCATCTGTGACGTGCTCCACATGGCCAACTTTGGGGGAAACCTGCTTTTAGTGAGCCGCCTTACCAACAAGGGGCTCGAGGTGCTCTTCAACAAGAGGAGGCCATCATCCGGAAGGAGGGGAACGGTCCTCGGCAGCCAGGCGGGGTCCAACATTACCCACCTTGCGAAGAAGGACAATGGGGACCTGGACCTATGGCACCGCCACTTGTGTCACATCTCTCCCTCAACCATGAGGGACATGGCTAAGAAAGAGGTGGTGCGGGGCCGATGTCAAGGATCTCAATGCAGCCAAGGAATCCGTGTGTGAGCCTTGCGTCATGGGCAAGGCAACACGGCAGCCTTTTTCAAGAAAGGAGACGTGTGCAGTGGCAAAGTTGGAGGTGGTGCACACTGATGTGTGCAGAATGTTGAAGAAATCCATTGTGATTGCTCGTTACTTCGTGACCTTCCAGCGACGATCACATTCGTAAACTCTAACTCTACATCATCAAGAAGAAGAGTGACGTCCTGTCATGCATGCAGGAGTTTGTGACAGCAGTGGACTGGCAGACGGAGCTGAAGGTGAAGGCGTTCCACAGTAACAATGGCAGCGAGTATGAGGGCTGCTCGGATTGGATGAAGAGCAAGGGGATCACGTGGAAAAGAATGGCGCCACATTCTCTACAACATAATGGTGTCAACGAGAGGGAAAACCTCACCATCCTCAACATGGTCCGGTCCATGCTGAGTGATAACGGCCTCGTGAAGTGGTACTGGGACGAGGCGGCACGGGAAACGGCGTACATCATGAACCTGATGCTGAGAAAGCCGCTAAAAGACATGGAGTAGTAAGGCACGCCTTCAGTAGTACTGCTTGAGGCTCTCCTTGAGTATTATCATTTAAGGCCCGGCTTAAGTACTAAGTTAGAGTTTACGAACTCCTGCATGTATGACAGTACAAGAGATTGAGTGACATCCTGTCATGCATGCAGAAGGCAGTTAACATTGGTATATAAGGCAGGCACTCTTACGTCTAGGATCAGAAATCTGCAAGTATTTTATGGAAGAAAAGGCACAGGCTAAAATTATTGTGAGGAAGACAGTTGTGACCTGGAAATCCACAATTAAATTTTGACACAATGAATTAAACAAAAGGGAAAATTGCTGGTGGAAATTGACTCCAGTTTCTTTTTGAAGTGTCATGACAATACTTTGCTAGATATAATGCAACTTAGCCACCCTGGCTTACTTAACGGCTTTGAGGCCGGAAGTCAGCTAGGTCCATGAGTGGGCCTCCCTCAATCGACATGATAAAAGCCTCCAACCAGCAGGCTTCCACTGATCAAGCTGATGAGCACTAG
This sequence comes from Penium margaritaceum, assembly GCA_023375785.1. Classification (NCBI taxonomy): domain Eukaryota; kingdom Viridiplantae; phylum Streptophyta; class Zygnematophyceae; order Desmidiales; family Peniaceae; genus Penium; species Penium margaritaceum. Next base: position 61,046 of record SZWC01004556.1, read on the forward strand.
TGGTTGTCATGCGACGGGCTTCCTTCAATAAAACTGCAATGGCCATATTTGACCGTACGTTCTCCTTTTCAGAGTTTTCTTTCTCACGGCAGCTCGTTCCCATGTTGCATCATCTCTAGCATCACAAAACCTCCCCTATTTTTCACGGTGCCTCTTATGACAAAGCAAGCAGATGCTGGCACAAAACACACAGCTTCATTTCCCTTGTCCAATGCATGCTGAGCATTTGTTCGCTGGATTATTGATGTAGCCTTTTCAAGAAAAAAAACATTTTTTTCCATAGACCTGACCAAGTTCTTTCCCTCGTCCAATGCATGCCAAGATCTTTGTATGCGGACACAGTTTCAAAGTAGGCCAGCCGCTCAGCTGTAAGTGAGAACCACTTCTGCAACAGATATCTTGCCACAGTGGTTCTCAACAACGTTCTTCTTTTTCATTTTTGAATATGTGCTCATTTGTATTTATGATTTCGCCAGCCTCATGCTGATTGCTGTGGTTTTTTCATTGCTCTGAACTGTTTTTCCCAATCTTCTGGCACATATCTGTGTCAAATTACATTAAAGGTGAGCCCTTTTCAGGCATGTATTGTGAATACCTTAGATTTTTTATTCATAGAAAAGTTGCACCTTTTTTTACACAATGTCCTACAAGTGTGATGGACAGGCAGAGACAGTGGAGTTGGTGGAGGTGATGGAGATGGTGGAGGTGATGGAGGTGGTGGAGGTGATGGAGGCTGTGAAGGTTACCTCCACTTTGGCTAAGATTTGGCAAGACAATTATTCATAAATGGAGAGCAAGGGTTCTTGGTTCTGTGAGGGGGGAGCATGGAGTTTAACCTCTGTCGGATGGGGCTCTTGGGCTTTTCAGGGGTGGGGACTCTCGTGATATGTGAGGAACAGGGCTCAACACGTAGATGCAGGAGCAAGGGGCCAGGGGTGGTGGGGGGATCGGGAACGAGAGAATGAAATTTTAGAGAAAGCATGGCACTGAATGGACCCCTATCGGGCCGCCCAACCGGCGCACAACGTCGGTGCACAATCCAACAGCATCGCAACCCACATAATGAGACGTGTAGGTGTGTCAAGTGCACAAACAGGACAGTTATCCTTGCTATGTGTGACACAACCATTTTTCCCACTGCGCCAGGAAATTTCATACTTGCCAAAGAGGAAATAGAAACCATTCTGGATTTGTGCATCCAAGTCTTGGGCATAGTCACTATTTTCATAATCCTTGAGACTCGACACGCCGGACCCATCTGGGGAGGCGGCTCTAGTGCGCCCAAACCCGATGATGTAACCTATAACATGCATATGTACATTGAGGAGGGTATTACACAGCTTGCGTCCATATTGGGAAATGCATTCACTGCTCATGCTATTTCCAGATAGCTGGTCCTGGCGAGGTGCTTGAGATAACTCATGACGGAATGGAGGGTGAATATTATCACAGGCTCACCAGAATCTATGTCTCAGGCAAGACTGAGTACAAGATGTATTCCAGGGAGCATAGGAAAACAGGCAGTAGAGAGGGGCCAAGACAGGCCAAAAGTTGGCAAGAAACTCTCAGCCAACGTGTAGATGTAATACTCATTGTGGACCAGCAGGGCACCGGGGAATCACTCAATCTGCGTTCTCAAGAACATGACGACATGGCCGAGGTCCTTCCTTCTTGTTTTTTTCCAAGAAGAGAGCTTTGTCATGGCGATTGCATGAATGAATGATGAGGTGATGAGGATGTCATTGACATACACTGGGACAAAGCTATGTACAATGGGTGTGCTATCCACAATGAGGGAGGAACTAGCAGATTGGAACCCACCTTGGATGAGCATTGAGTTGAGCTTGTCATTCTAGTAGCGAGGACAAAAATGTAGCCTGTACAATGCATGATGGTGATGGAACGCTTTGGTGTAGCCTTTATTGAAGGCGTTAGGTTGCACCATGTGCTCCTCATGCTTGACAGCAAGAAGTTGTTATTGACATCCACCGGGTGTAGCTCCCAACTGAAGTGTACTGTGACACAGGTGACAATGCAACTGATTTTGAATAAGCTGACATGGAAATAAGTGTGGCCGAAGTCGACGCCCAAGGTCAGAAAAATTTCCCAGGTGATCAGGCTGGCCTTGTACCAAAGAATTGTGCTGGTGGGGTCAGTTTGAAGCACTAAAACCATACTGCCTTGATTTCTGTTTGAACAGGAGAAGGTCTCTCAAGGATGCCGTGCTTGCGGACATCTCCGAGCTTCACGATGTAAGTGGCATGCCAAGCAGCCGTATCAGGACAGGTGAGGGCAATGGGGAGAATGGAGGGATATTGTGAGTGGAGGGAGGCAATGGGGAGGAGGGATAGAGCATGAGAGGGGCAGTAGAAATGTGATAGCAAGGGTGTGGAAAGTAGTGGATGGTGCACCAACACCAAGAATGTATCGGTTGGGCATGGAGGAACTCAACATGACAAATTTTATGCTTGTGGATCTACACAGGGTGGAAGATAGATTGACAGACAAGGAGGGGTGGAGGGAGTGGACAGCAGGGAGGGGAAGTCAAAAGATGGGCATAGCACAGAGCGAAGCACGAGGGAGGTGTGAGCAGGTACAAGAGGAGATGAGATGAGGTAAGAGAGGTGATTCAAGGAGGTTTAGGGGCGGATGTATAGGCATGGACACATCAGCATGACGACATAGAAGGGATAATGCAGGAACAGACGTAGATGAAGGCTCAGGTGCATAGGAAGACACAGGCAGAAGTGGATTTGAATGCAAAGGTGTGGGTTGTAACACAAGTGTGGATGCAAATGCTAGAGTGCATGCGACAGAAGATACAGATGGGGACTTGGAAGAATGTGGAGACGGAGGTAGATACTGGGGTGTAGCTAGACACAAGGGCACAAGTGCAAAGAAAGAAATGGGCATACACTGAGGTGCTGGAAAAGACAAAGGGATGGACAAAGCTGCATGCAAAGGAGGAGAGGCGCGCGTAGGCACAGAAAAAGGAAGAGACCAAGGCACATGTGGAGGTGGGGACAGAGGTAGAGACCGAGGCATAGACATAGAGGCAGCAACAGGTGCAAGTATATCAGGGAGGCAGGTACGGATGTATGTGTAGGAGTCACTACGATGGGAGGAGAGATGTGGAGTACAACCAACATCATGCCTTGCTCATTTTCCCGCACATGGACACTTTGGTCATTCTGGTAGTGCGTGAAAGAGAGCCCAACCATGAAGTCGTCCATCTCCTTGTACCACATCCTTGGGGCATGTCTGAGATTGTAGTGCACTTTCACAAGTTTGCATACCTTGCCCTCTGCAGCCTTGATTCCCTCAGGAATTTCCATCAATACATCTTTTTCCAGCTTCTAATAAAGGAAAGAAGGTATCTTGACATCCATCTAGTGTATCTCCAGGTATTTGGCAGCTGCGATGCCCAACATCGATCTAATGGAGGAGAAGGTGAAAACATGTGTGAAGGTCTCTTTGAACTCTGAGCCAACACGCTGGCAAAGTCCCTTTACCACACCTCTCACCTTATACGTGTTGATGGTACTAATTTGCTTGTGCTTCTTCTGGAGTAGCCACTTTCATCCCATCACGTGGGCGTTTGGGTATCTGTCCACCCAAAATAATGTTTCGTTCTCTTCAGTAAATACAATTTTGTTGTTGAGTGCCTCCTTCCACTTGGCCGTATCTGGCATGCTCGTCACATCGCCACAGTCATAGGCTCTCCTTGAGCCAAGCATGACGAGCTAATTCTAGTCCATTCAACACTCTCAGTGTCGTACTTTGGTGGAACTTTCTTCTGGCACGTATTACGCCGGAGTGCAGATGGTGGTGCCTCAATGCTTAGCTGCTACTCTTCTTGTCTCTAAGATGATGCATGTTCTACTAAAGACTTGTTTTTCGAGGAAGAGCCAATGGCCTCAAAATTAGACTCTGAGGCCTTGGATGACTCAAACTCATTCTCAGAGTCTCCCATTGCATCAGTCTACGCAACCTCTCTCCATAGAGAACAATCACTATGCTACACAAGCACAAACTGTCAGTTCTCAGGTGCCTGATCACCTGATTCAAGCAGTACAACCCACTGTCATGATTTGGGAGCGTGGTTAGGATCAAGCAGCTCTTCCCTGCCAAATGTTCTCTCATCAAACTCAACATCTCGGCTCCAAGAAGTAAGATGCCTCAAACCTTAGGGTCGTTGCCCATGCAATACAGCCAAAGACCCTCAAGTGTGAGGCATCTGACTTCTTCCCCAACCAAGCCTCATGTGACATCTTATGTTGCTCTTGTTGCATCCTATCGCCCCTGCCAATCGCTGTTGTTGGAGTTAGGTTATCGAGATAGCAAGCAGTTCTTGCAGCTTCCGTCCAAAAGCAATGTGGGAGTTTGGCGTCAAAGAGCATGCTTTGTGTTATATGAATGATTGTCTGGTTCATCTGCTCAGCAATGCCATGATTTGGGGGGTGTAGTGTGTGGTAGTGTAACGATTGATGCCGTGCTAGCTCAACCAGCCTTTACACACCTCGTACTCAATGTCGATCATTAAAGAACCCAGAAGATAAGATGATTCGAATTCTGAAGTAAGAGAATGGAGGTTGAGTTGAAGTTAAGCACGTAGGAAGGTGATGTCATCCTTTATTTCCGAGCAGAGTTCCTCCCCGCATCATGTTCTCACATTGAGCTTCAAGATACTTGCAGTGTGTCTCTTCAAAAATGCTATTAGCTGTGCCTTGCTGTTGAGGTCCTTTACGACAAGGAAACGTACGGGTCTTCAGGCGGATGGAGTGAGGATCAGCTCCCTCGCCTTCAGATCTTGTAGCTTGACCGTGTCGTCGTCAACTTCAACAAGTTGCAACGCCAGGTTCTTGATTTGGAGGAGTGCTTTATGGCCTGCAAGACCATGGGGTTCTGGAGCACCTGGTGAGAGGGCGAAGAGGTCTGACGTGGGACGATGATTCTCCCAGCGCTGCTTCAAGACTTTGGCAATCACCACGTGCTTCCTGGACAAGCCGGGCGCATCCAACCTGATGCAGAGTTCTTACTGGGAGACTGTCCAAAGTGTCAGGGACCACTTCCATGTTGTTGTCGACAACTTCGTCCTGCACTCTGAAACATATAGCGCAGGGTGCACCAGTTACCGGAACAAAGCTCCCAGCCAGCAAGGCTGATTCATCAACAATATTTGAAGTAGTGGGCATCTTGTGGCATCAGGAGTCGTGTGTATAAAACAGTAGTTGGAGCAGTAGGAGTCACAATTCCTGGGGAGAAGAATGTTAAAAAATGAATGGAAGACCGCTTTCAGCTCGTGCAGAGCCTTCGTCAGTGCCTTGTCTTAACAGGAAAAACTCATGGACAAAAGTAGTGACAACCTACAGCAGAGGTCATGGGTAGCAGCTGTTGTGATCTGAGCCGTCCCCATCTGTTTGTACAGCTTACTTTGACCACTCGGCCGTGTCCATGCTTGTACAGATCCTTGATGCAGATGCAGCTGGCGCCGGAGCACTGATGAGTGCTGGCTCCACCCACCAGCAACTGCCAGACAGCTGCCACGACATCCTGGGTGCTTGCCGGGGTGCTTTGTGATTTCTTACAGACGCTAGAGTTTTCTTGGTGGACTGGATTTTGAGCCCGATTTGCATGTTTTGGATTGTCTGTCCACCGATTGATGCCAGACTTATGCGTGTGACCAGTTGTATGCGGCTCAAGATTCTGCATCTCTAGGTTCAGACAGTGTTGCGTTTGGGTACCTGTGCATAGAATTACAGCCAAAGCAGTGGTTTGGGGCCGGTTTTAGGACAAACTGACACAGTCGCGTGCGTCACCTGCCGTGCACCGCGGCAGCTAGTTAAGATGTGTGCTTGTCAGTTATCATCTGTCTCTGCATTACTAAGCTACTGGAGCTTATGAGAATTTGCACGTCTCCTTAGCCTAACTCATGCTGTTTCTTGCACCTGCTTGCTTGCTCATGCGCCAACTGACTGGACAGTGTTGCCACATCAGAAGCAGCAAGGTTATGAAGCTTCCTAGTAGTTTCTCATGGTATCAGAGCAACGAGACCTCTCTCGCTGAGCTGCCTCGTAGAGACGCAGCACCGACAACAACAGTGAGAGTCACCGCCGCCGTCGTATCCTGGGACTCGTTGCCACTGTTTGGAGCAGCGACATCACCACGAAATTCCCACCACCACACCGGGTGAGCTGTGGTGGTTTCCAGCTCCAAACCAGCCATGACGAGCAGCAGCAGCAGCACAGGGTGACAGCAGCAGCCGTGTCTGACTGTCCATCTCTACAAAAAAAACCGTAAGCGTACAATATGCCAGCGTTAAAACGTTAATTTTTTTGCTGGCGTAAAAACGCTGACGTCACTATTGGTTTTGCTGATGTCAGCAATTTTGGGTCAAAATATATTTTTTTCTTGACGTTTCAACTCCTCGAGAAACGCTGTCGGTTTCTTGTTCGGAGCATCTTTGACGTTAGGCCCCATACTGAGCACTTCGATGGCGCCAATGTGTGACAAAGGCAAAGGTCTCGAAGACCCCTCTTTTTAGTCCTCTTCAGGCATCATGAGCCCACGGTTGCAGCCACTCACGATCGATGAGCTTCATCGGGCATAGGATGAGATAGGCCGGTAGTAGCAGCGACAGAGCGACACGTTGCAGGAGATTCATGTCCTTGAGGAGCGCATTCGTGAGCAACGTCTGGGGTCACAGCCTTTCATCCCGCCACCTTCTCACCATCAGGATCAAGCACGTCGTTTAGCGGCGTTCACTTTTGGTGGCGTTTCTCTCACTGGAGGTCTTCTTATACCCCGTCCACCATATCCCGAGCCTCAGGTTGCCATCCCCACGGAGGGGCAACCGAAGGACTTTGAGACACATCCACCCTGATACGATATCGACGAGGGATTCGATTGCTGGGAGAAGTTGTTTCAGGTGTGGGCCGATTCTGAGGGCATCTGGCCTTACTACCACAGTCATTACCAGACTCGCGATGCTCACCAAGTCAAGGCAGTAGCAAGAGCGATGCGCAGTCTTCTTTACGCCATGCCACGGGAGACTGTGGTCGACTTTTGCCCCTTTCCGGGCGAGACAAGGACCAGGACTGGAGTATATCTGCGTTAGGAGTGGGAGCTAGCCCTGACTCTTCTCGCTGCAGAGACCCATGCTACGAGGACCGCCCGACAATGTGAGTTTCACTCCCTCCGTCAGAGTCCCACGGAGCTTGCAACTAACTACTGGAGGCGTGCGATGCGCCTTTACACGCGCCTTGGGACCGGTGGCGGGACGCAGTTGTGGACACTCGACACCATCATGATGGGGGCGCATTTGGACCACATGAAGCTCTTTACGGGCTTCGACCATGTGGCTCTGTCTGAGTTGTCGGAGTCACTCCAGCTACTTCCGTGGACCCATCGCTACTTCCTCCAGGCCACATTGGCTCATGAGGCTGCTATCGCCCATCAGCACAGTCCACTTGTTGCAGCAGTGATTGCGACCCCTCAAAAGCCTTAGTCCCAGCTCACCAGCCCCACCTCCACCGCTTCCTCCTCCTCCTCCTCTACCCCAAGCGGTGACACTCAGGGCCTTTTAGCGACCGTACAGGGGAAGAAGGGGAAGAAGGGGAAGAAACAATGCGGGAAGGGATACCAACAGCAGCAGCAGCCGGTGCGTAGTGGCAGTGGACATTCTGTCCACTACTACAACTGTGGAGGCGCTCACCGCTACATGGAGTGTGAGCAGCCCCTTGACTGGACCTGGATCATACGCGGCCTTTGGGTGGGGCACATGCAGCGGATTTCCTCAAGTGGCACACGGCCGGGACACACCGCGACCATGATTGCAGCAGACGTGTTTACTTCATCAGACGGCAGCAGCGATATGGACCCTCGAAATCGCATGATCGTGGAGCTTCGTCAGTTGCTGTCGATTCGTACTCAGAGAGGTGCGAGTGTGTTGTCACAGCCAAGTGGTCTTGCGACAGCTTGTCTTACTGTGTCTGTTGTCCATGATGATGCCTCTAGTGGAGCTCAGTTGGCTTGCGATGAGGATGGACCTGACAGTACCGACTGGCTTGACGAGTTACAGATCCATGCTATTTGTTGTTGTCTTGAGTCCTCTGCTGAGCGTCTAGCAGAGGCAGAGTGTTCTGTGGCATGTTGCTCAGTGTTGACGACTGGTTGTGAGCCGAGTGGCACCTGGATCATTGACTGTGTACCACCCATCACATGACCTGTCATCATAGTGACTTCGTTGTGCTGGGACCCCTTGCGTCTGTTCGGTCCGTTCGCACAGGGTCTGGTCAGTGTTGCCTGTGCAGGGAGTTGGGGTTGTGCGGTTTGATGGTCTGTCTGGCCCCTTGTACATTTCTGATGTGCTCTTTGTCCCTGCTCTTGAGCTCAGACTGCTCTCTGTTCATACATGCAACAGGATGGGCCTCACTGTTGAGTACTCTGCTGACTCTGCCACAGTGACTCCTCTTCACACATGTGCCATCGTGCTTCGTGCCTCTGTTGTTGATGACATCTATCATGTGTCTCGTTGCATTCCCTCTGTTTCTCCCCCACCCTTTTTTGCGTGTGTGTTTTTCACTGGTGTTCTCTCCCCTGAGCACTAGCACTTGTTACATAGTCCCCTCTGCCATGTGAGCTCTGCCACTGTGTATAAGCTCATTCGAACTCAGCCAGTCCTCGGTCTTGACGCAGCTTTCTTTAAGAAACCACCCAAGATCGATTGTCTTTTTGGCGCCCAGGGTAAGATGCATCGCTGCCCTTACCCTGACTTCTCCTCTCAGGAACTGCGCCCAGTTGAGTTGGTCCACTCGCACCTTCTCGGTCCTCTCCCAGTCGAGTCGCTCTCTGATCGGGGTCGATATGTTCTCACCCTGACCGCTGACTTCACTCGGATGCGGTGGATCTATAGCCTCCGCCACAAGAGCAATACCGCACTGACGGTCCGCTTGTGGCTTGTGATGGCTGAGCGTTATTCTCGTCACACCCTGCACAAGTTCCGCTCGGATCATGGTGGTGAGTTCTAAGGTAAGATGGATGCCTACTTTGCTGAGCACGGTATCTTTCACCAGCTTTCCGCACCTGCTATACCACAGTACAATGGTGTGCCTAAGCAATGGAACCGCGCCATGGAGGATGTGGTTCGTGCTATGCAGTCTGAGTGCGGTCTTCGGGAGTCCTTTACCTTTGAGGGCTTCTCCTACATGACGTGGGTCTGGAACGGCTTGTCGAATGGTCCACTTCCAGACCATGTCACGCCATACAAGTTGTGGTTCGGCCATCGTGCTGATCTCCTTCCCGCTCGCGTTTGGGGGTCCCTCACCTGCGTCTGGTACAATGAGGACTAGTAGGGGTCCAAGGTCTCACCTCGCAGATGCATGTGTATCTTCCTCGGCATCTCCCAACTATCAAAGGCCTGACGCTCTTGGGACCCTGCACACCATCGTGTTGTCGAGTCTCGAGGTGCTCTCTTCTTCCAGGCTCACCTACCACGACTTGTCCAGCATTCTTTCACTTGACGCCGACCGCGTACCTACATGCGTGGCTTACCGGCGGATGGGGGAGACTAGTCTCACGGATGGGTCCCTCCAGGCCCCCTCACCTGCGGTCCGGTCTCTAGCTGCTGACGATCCTGCTATCGTGGTTGTGGATCCAGTAGCCTCATCAGTCCCCTCTGGTACACATCACCCCGTGCTGGTGTCGGACCCTTCTGGCACATCTCATCCTATGCCAGTGTCGGTCCCCTCTGGTAAAACTGATCCCGTGCAGGTGTCAGACCCTTCCGGCACATCTGATCCTGGGCCAGTGTCGGTCCCCTCTGACACACCTGATCCAGTGCCGGTGTCAGACCCTTCTGGCACAGCTAATCCCGTGCTAGTGTTGATCTCCCCTGTCACACCCACTCCCGTGCTTGCACCTGTTACACCTGTGGCTATGGCCCAGCAGCCTTCTCCGCAACTTCAGGTGAGCACCTCTGCATCGGGCTACTCCCGCGAGCCCGGCGGTCGTCCCCGACCACTAGCCTCTAGGGCTTAGCGGACTACTAACTCGGCGTCTAGACGCCCGACTCGTACTGTTCAGAGTGGCGAGCCTGGCACAAAGGCCCTTGGCCTGAGTATCAAGGCAGACTACACTGAGGTGCATCTGGCATGTCCTGTCAGCCACGAGTTGGTCTCCTGAGAGTTCTTGGTTGCTTGCGATGCCGCAACCGACCTTGTCGTGGTCAAACCAAGTCCAGAGGCATGTGTCTTAGCCACCCTTAGCTCTCCCTCAATGGTGCCTGATCCAGGCACGTTGAAGGAAGAACTCTCAGCTCAGGATGCAGACTTGTGACGTGCAGCTTGTGAGGATGAGCTGAGAGCCATCCGTAAGCACGGGGTCTACGAGCTTGTCAACCTCCCGCCTGGGCAGAAGGTTGTACAGGCCAAATGGGTCTTTCGTAAAAAGGTGAAGCCTGATGGCACACTAGATCGCTACAAGGCTCGCTTGACGGCCAAGGGATTCTCGCAGGTTGAGGATATAGATTTCACTGACACCTTCGCACCCATTGGCCGCATGACCACCACTCGTGCTGTGTTCGGGGTTGTTGCTCACCACGACTGGGAGCTGCATCAGATGGATGTGCACAACGTATTCCTCCATGGCACCTTAGAGGAGGAGATGTACATGGTTCAGCCACCTGGATTCGAGGTCAGTGACAAGGTTTGGTGCTTGCGCAAGGCCTTGTATGGGCTAAAATAATCACCCAGATGCTGGAACTTGGAGATCACCGGCACATTGACACGTGCCGGTTACATGCAGAGTGGCGCTGACCCGTCCCTCTTTCTCAGATGGACAGCTCAGAGCCTCACCGCCATCCTGGTCTGCGTGGACGCCCTCCTGATTGCGTCTTCTTTGATGGAGGCTGTGAAGGAGGCCAAGGCAGTCCTTCAGGCTGCCTACAGGATGAAGGACCTTGGTCTTGCAGCTGTGCTTCCTGGGATGGAGATCGTGCATGATCATCAGTGACGGACACTATTGTTGTATTAGGCACGTTACGCCCACATTGTGGAGGAGCGGTTTGCTGACCTCAAGGGTGCAGTTCCCACAGCCTTCACCCCCATCACACCTGACGGACAGGATGCTCTGAAGATGGATGATCTAACAGAGCTGGGGGAGACAGTGGACGTGACCTTGTACTTGTGCCTGATTGGCTCTTTGGTGTACTTGGCCACCACCACACGACCCGACATTGTCTTCGCCGTCAACCTCCTTGCGTAGTTTTCACAGTGTCCTAGGGTGAGAGCCCTTCACGTGGCTGTGCAAGTGGTGCGGTACATGGTGTCCACACCGTACCTCAGACTCTGCTTTCAACACCAGTGTTTGGTGGTAGTCGACGGCTACACAAACAGTGGTTGGACGTGGAGTTCTGATTGGCGCAGTCACACAGGCTACGTGTTCCTGCTTGGTGGCACCACTGTGTCGTAGCGCAGCGGCAAGCATGGTTGTATTACACGTAGCTCATCAGAGGTTGAGTATGTTGATCTTGGGGTTGGGGCTACTAAGGCGGTGTGGCTGCAGTGTCTGTTTTGTGAGTTGCGTCAGTCAGTGCCTTGCGTTGTTCTGCGTGGTGAAATCCAGAGAGCTCTTCCCATCGCAAGGAACTATGGTGTGTTTCATGCAGACACGAAGCACATTGCTCATGAGCATCACTTTGTGCGTGATCTTGTGAAGTGACAGGTGATCTCCGTCATCTGGGTCGGCACGGACATGCAGCGGGCTGACTTCTTGACCAAGGTACTTGCGCGCGGAAAGTTCATGGTGGCCATTCGTTCTGTCGGGCTTCGTCCCTTGCCTGAGAGTGGTTAAGAGTGGGGTGTGTGAGCATGGACTGTTGAGCATCTTGTTGTGCACCTGTGTCAGTTTTGCACGTGTATGGACATGCGTACCATCGGGTCATGGTGGGCAGTTGTGATGTGAGCCGTCCCCGGCTATTTGCACAACTTACTATGATTACTCGTCTGTGTCCATGCTCGTGCAAATCCTTGATGCAGACAGAGTTGGCGTCGGAGCACTGATGAGTGGTGGCTCCACCCACCAGCAACTGCCAGATAGCCGCCACAACGTCCTGGGTGCTTGCCGGGGTGCTTTACAGTTTTTTTTACAGACATTAGAGTTTTCTCGGTGGACTGGCTCTTGAGCCCAATTTGCATGTTTTGCATTGTGTGTCCACCGATCAATGTTGGACTTATGTGTATACCAGTCGTAGCATACGGCTTGAGATTCTGCATCTCTAGGTTCAGACGGTGTTGTGTTTGGATACCTGTGCGCATAGGTACGGCCAAAATAGTGGATTGGAGCCGATTTTAGGACAAACTGACACTATCGTGTGTGTCACCCGCCGTGCACCGCAGCGCGGCGCACAGCTATTTATGATGTGTCTTTGTCAGTTATCATCTCTCTCTGCATTACTAAGCTGTTGGAGCTTACGAGACTTTGCGCGTCTCCCTAGCCTGACTATTGCTGTTTCTTGCACCTGCTTGCTTGCTAGTGTGTCAGCTGACTAGTGTTGTTGTGTCAATGTCTTGGTGACCTCTAGACTTAAAGCCACTCACGTGCAGGAAGGCTACAGTGGTCGACGACCATGTTGACAATCTCTTCTTCAGCTTGCACATTTCTATGTGCACACAGGGATTTTCTCAGTGGCCAGTCCACAATGGTCCCTTTCTCGGCAACATTAAAACTCTAATCTGTCAATTTAATTCTGCAGAGTGTGTTTTTCTACTTCCGCTGCTTCTTTCGGTTTGTCATTCGGCCATCTGAGTGAGCCGTAATGTTGTCAGGTTCTGCCTAGTTGTTGTTTGGGAGCTATTTTCTTGGACCTTCCCATACACTAGCCGTCACGCAGGTTGCAAGTACGCTGACCGCACCGAGAGTACGGGGAATATCCTCCTCTCTCGTTTATTGTTCTATCCAACTCTCAGTCTTTCAACCAGATCTTCGCCGTCTCTCCACCATTCTTAACGTCGTCTGTTGCATTGTGTCCCTTACGACCTACACTCTCACACAGAACATCGTTAAAGGGGGTTTCTCCATTCCCTCATGGTATCAGAGCAGTTGAGAGACTGCACCCTCGTATTCCCCCATACAACGCACAACAGCAGCTTCTTGCTGGGCTGGGTTGGGCTGGGTGGGGGCGAACAGATCCTGGCAACGTGGCGGCCCTGAGCTCATGGCTCCCACCACGTAGTACTCCGGCAGAGCCTGAGGCGGAACGCTACCAAAAACTGGGCAACAGTTCTCTCATCGTGGCTGCCATCTCGGCAACGACAAGCGCGCACAACCAAGCTGCAGACCTATGGCGTCACTGTGAGCCGTCATAGCAACAGAAGCAGCTACAAACTACGGTCGTCTGAACTGCAACACCTCTCACCTGTGGCACTCTCCGTCACAGCCACAGCATTCTAGCCGTGGCAGCAACCACAACTGCAAGTTGCGACTGCATCCTTGCGTGCCCTGGGCTTCTTCGCCCATCTGCTGGCGACGGTACTGCCACATAATCCGTGCCAGCGCTGTCCCTGGTTTTGGCTGTCTTCGCCGCATTCGCGCCAATAGCCATCGCGGCTGGCGCAGCAGTGACAGCTTGCCGCGCAGCATCTCGCGGACGCAGCTTGCAACAGCAGCAGCATGTAGCTGAGAATCAGTTTGCGATGCCAGCAGCATCTAGCTCAGCAGCTCGCAGCAGCAGCAGCATCATTCAACAGCCGCGGCAGCACCATCAGCCGCAGTGGCTATCGCAGCAGCAGCAGCAACATTGCTTCCATTGTGCAGCTACCGTAGTCTGTAGCCGCGCACTAGCAACTGCCACCTCGCGCAGCAGCCCGCAGCAACAGCATGCGTTTTCCAAGAAGCCGACCGCCCCCACACATGGCGCGCTCGTGCCAGCCATGGCTGGCTCGTCGATCGACGGAGCCGTCGGTCTCTATCGATCAAAGAGCCTCTCAGTCATCGAGCCCAGAACCACCTAAAACCAAACGAAACAAAAAAACAAGAGGCGGGTGTTGCATGCAAGGCGTGCATAGGGTTACATAGTAACGGTACACCCTTGGGTTGACGTTGGACTAGTTGTTTTCTTAGGCAACATTTTCTTATGATTGTAGTCAAATATGGGGTATGTTTAAATTCAACATAAAAAATCATTATTTTGTGTGGTCTTATGTGCATTGTTGAATGAGATGGGTTCAATGATTTCATCTGCTATGGTGAATGAGTTGGTTGATCTTGAGATAGCGGATGTAACGTGGTATTGTATTATTGTGTTCAGGTATTGTACATGTTTTTTTTGGTGTCTCGGTCTTCGTCCCGTTAGGACGGCTTGTCAAGGGCGACTTTGTAAGTCATCCCCATTCTCACTCCGCCATGTCTGAGACGCCCCCATTCTGAGAAAAATTGCTAGGTCGCCCCCATTCCGGAAAGTTATGGCCAGGTCGCCCCCACTTTTGGTGCTCTGGGGAATTATGACTAGGACGCCCAATAAGGATGAAATATTATCGACGTATTGCCCCCACTTTCAGAAACTTCTGGCTAGGTCGCCTCCATAAATGGGGGCAACGTAGCCATAGTTTTCAAAATGTTTGCGACTTGGGAAACTAATAAATTAATGGGGGCGATGTAGTCAGAAGTCTTTCGAATGGGGGCAAACGATTTATCTGTTTTAAGAATGGGGGCGTCTCAGACATGGTCGGCCGAAAATGGGGGCGATCCGGGAATTAGCCGGCTCGTCAATCTTCTTTTTGTTTTTTGTGCTGGCCTGAGGCCACGAGGGGCTTCGGCCTCGACAGAGGCCGAGGCCCTCATGGCCCCTCGTGGCCTCGGCCTTTCTGCCTGGTATCCTTCGGCTCGCCTGCCTGCTCAGCTCGTTTGTGTCTCTCGGCTCGCCTGCCTGCCTGCTCGGCTTGCTTGCCTCGCTCAGCTCGCTTGCCTCGCTCGGCTGGTTGCCTCGCTCGGCTGGTTGCCTCGCTCGGCTCGCTTGCCTCGCTCGGCTGGTTGCCTCGCTCAGCTCGCTTGCCTCGTTCGGCTGGTTGCCTCGCTTGACTCGCTTGCCTTGCTTGGCTGGTTGCCTCGCTTGACTCGCTTGCCTCGCGTGGCTGGTTGCCTCGCTCGGCTCGCCTGCCTGCTTGGCTCGCTTGGTTCCTCACTCGGCTCATTGAGCTAACCCGGCTTCATCGGCTCACGCAGCTTGGCTCACCCGGCTCACTCGACTCCTCGGCTTGCGCGACGCACTCGGCACACTTCCCTCATTTCTCTTCCTCCTCATCCTCGCTTCCTCCTCTTTCTCCTCCTCATCTTCTGCCCTATCATCGTCCTCCTCCTCCTCCTCCACCTCCTTCATCCCCTGCTCCTCCCCTTCCTCCTCTTCCTCGTTCCCCTCATCCTCTTCCTCCTCCACTTCTACCTTGTCCTCCCGTCTCCCCCTCCTCTTTCCCGTCCTAGTGTTTTCCCCATCCTTCCGTCCTTCCCCCCTCTGGTCCTCCTTCTCATTCTCCACTTCGTCTTCCCGTCCTTTTCCTCCTCATTCTCCCCTTCCTTTTCCTCCGCCGTGTCCGCCATGTATTTTGTAGCGGGAACTACCGTGGGCTGTGTGGTTGGGCTTAGCGGGGTTGCGGTTGGCGTAGCGACGTGCTAAGCGAATTGTAGCAGGCTGTGTGGTTTTGTGGCTTAGTTTTTCCTTGGCATTGTGCAAAAGATAAGGGATAATTGGCAAGGGGCTCTGTTCGTTGTGGCTACATCATGGGGTCTGTGAGGCTGCTGTCATTGTTGCTGTTGCTGTTGTCTTTTCTGTCACCAACTGTACTGTGTGTGGAATTTGATGGGGCACTCGGGTGTGTGTTGTTCTCCTCGTCGAGCACCATTCTTTTTTCAAGTGTCGGCATGAGTGACAGCAATGCTGGTTGGACAGCTTGTCTTGGTGACATTTTGTCACCATCCCATTGTTCGCAGTTGTCTTTGAGTGTTTCGCAGAAGGCGACTGAGGCAGCAAAATTAGGGTTCGCAATTTTTCTTTTATTTTTTGGTACCTCTACTTGCACTTCATCTGACGCACACCCCACAAGCGTACAATGCAGAAATGGAAGGGCAAGCCATTCACTTGACATCACAACCACATTGTTGTCTGTCCCAAACTGTACCGCTCTCGTCTGAAACGGAGTTTGAGTCGTTGTTTCAAACGATTGTCATCAGGTATCCCTCATAGTGTTTCGTTTGTTTCAAGCGAGGATGTGAATGACGTTGTGGGCGTGAGTGCGGGATTGAGGTCAGGCATTTGTGTGGATGTTCACAGTTGCATGGATGTAGCTGTTCCCGTGGGCGATGTTGTGGGTGCTAGGGTGGGTGTGGTGTCTACTGTTGGAGCTGGGGAAATGGAGATGGAAAATTGGATGAGTACTGCTTCAGGTGGGGCAGGTTCAAAGTGAAAAGGTACCTCTTCAACCGCAGCTGAAGGCACTTCATCGAGTGGGAAAAGAGGTGCAAGGGGTGGACCTCGAAGTGGTAGAGGTGGTACCTTGGGCAGTGGAGGAGTTGGAGGGAATGCTGGGGGTTCCGATGGGGGAGATGACGATGATGAGAAACGTTCTGGAGTGAAGAGGGGTTTGGTTGAGGAAGAAGATCCTATTGAAAGCTCAATGGAAGAAAGCGACGATGACAAAAAGATTGAACCACAAGTAACTATCACTTCGGGTCATCCCCAACAGCGATCGGCGATGACCTCTATTTCTCTATGTACGTGGGAGGGTGTGTAAAATGGTGCTTGGGAGGGTGTGTGGGTATACAGATGTGGTTGGGAGAGCTAACGTGTGTGGGTTTGGAACTCATGTATATTCTACATGTCTATGTTTGCAGATTGCTCCAATTGCCTACATGTTTTTTTTTCCCCATTATTCTGCTTGTTCAGTTGGTTTTGGTTGAGTACTGCTACCTTCTTTTTTCCAAGCCACAAAGTAGTGCATATCTTTTCTTAGAAAAATCAATTTTACATATAACATTGAGTTCTTCTATTGTTTATTCTCGTCATCTGCAGCTAGAGGTCCTACACGTGTGTGCTTGGTTGTTGCATTCTGTTTGTGTGTGCTTATGCAATGATGGTTCAGAGGTGTTTTTTCT
>SZWC01004556.1:99474-109580 GCA_023375785.1 Penium margaritaceum
AACCCCCCCCCCCCCCCCCCCCTCCGCCAACCCTCTCCCCCCAACCCCACACACACGCATACAGAGGACGCACAAGCTCGCCTGAGCAGCTCAGGCTGAGCTCACCTGACTTAAAAGGGTGCACACTCGTGCAATCCTGAACGTGCTGTACACGCAGGCAGACGCTAACCGTCCATCCCTACACATGCAGCCCTCTGCAAGCCTGGGAGGACACACCACCCAACTTGCAACCAGGCACAATCACAGCATCGAGTTCAAATGCACATGCGCGGACACGGGCGTGGGCGCGGACACGGGCGTGGGCAAGGGCACGGGCACCGGGCACGGGCACGGGCACGGGCATGGGCACGGGCGCGGGCACAGGCACAGGCAAGGCCGCGGGCACAGGCATGGTCACTGTGACCAGGTCACGGGCATGGGCACGAGCGTGGGCACGGCTGTTCACGCAGGCGCAGGCGCAGGCCGGGGCGTTGGCGCAGGCCTTGGGGTGGGCGCAGACAGGGGCGCGAACGCGCAGGGGCAGGAGCTTGGGCAGGGACAAGGGCATGGGGGTGTGCAGGCGCACATTAGCATGGGGGTGAGCATGCCTACCCCCACGCCAATGTGCTGGGATTGGTTACCACCACATCATCGCACGCATTTTAGGCCTCGGTTTTAGCAGAACCTGGCGGCTGGCGGGTTGGACAGTCATAAGTCATTTACTAGCGATGCTGAGGCCCATTCAAGTGGGCCTCAGCATCGAGGCACGCTGCATCAGGCAACGCCATGCACGCTGCATCAGGCAACGCCATGCACGCTGCATCGGGCAACGCCATGCACGCTACATCAGGCAACGCCATGCACGCTGCATCAGGCAACGCCATGCACGCTGCATCAGGCAACGCCATGCACGCACACGCACCTGAGCTCGATGAACCTGAGGACTTGGGAGTCCAGCATGAGCGGATCGATGGTCTCGTCCCCATTCAGAGCGGCTGCCGTCGACGAAAGCCGGGGCAGCACCTGCTGCTGCTGCTCCTGCTGCTGGCCGTCCTCCACGCGCTGCCCGCGCTGCANTCCTCCCCTTCCTCTTCCCCTTCCACGATCTCCCCCGGCCCGAAGTCGCTCGGGAGGCGCCCGGGCTCGTCCTCCCGTTGGTTGATGGACAGGCGGCGGGTCAGCAAAGAGGCGATGGTCACTCCCGACAGGGTCGACGCACTGCGGGGGAAGGCCTGGGCCGCCGGCTGCTCAGACACCGACCTCGGTGCCACCCCCGCCGCATCCGGCGCAGGAGACGCCTGTCCACGAGAAGCAAAAGAGAAGGAGCGCAGCCCCTTGGGGGTGTTCCCCGCACTTCTCGGCATGGTAACCTTCCTGTCGAGAGGGGACAAGGTCGGGGCCATGCTAGATCCGCCTCCAGCTCCAGCTCCTGCCGTTGCTGCCGCACCTGTCTCCTCTTCAGCCCCGTCGTTCAACGTGCAGGGCTCCTCTACACAAACCTCGAGACCCTGCGCCGCAGTGGGGACCGCTGGCGGATGCGTCGAGCCCTCAGCTCCGTCTCCCTGCTCCCCAGAACTGACTTGCATCTCTGGGGGCGGGCCGGCCCCGTCGACATCCAAGCCGGCCTGCAGGAGGTACTGGTGGAAGTAGTAGCGACGCACGAGCACGGGCACGAGGGACGTGAACACCTGGCTGCCCACGAACATGAGCGCCATGAGCACCAGGCGGTCGTACGTGGACAGCACGCCCACCTTCACGCTGATCAGCCCCGTGACGCACAGCGCGGACGTCGCCACGTACATGGCGTCGATGAAGGCGATGGGGCCGGAGGAGGGCGTGAGGTAGATGAGGAGGGTCCCCACGAACATGACCACGAGGAACACGGCAAAGTGGATGCGGTAGAAGGTGATCCGCGGCTTGAACCACGACGCGATCGTGCGCGCCTTCTGGCTCTTGCCGCTCTCGGCGTGAGCGGTTTCGTCGGCAACAGCGCCGGGCGAGGCAGCTTCTCTGGAGCTCCCGTTGCCTGGAGCAACCTTCTGCGTGGGCCACAGATTCCTCGGCGATAGGTGTGCGGCCATTTGTGTCGGTCTGCTCCTGCCCACCATCAGCCGGCCGCAGAGTGCAAGAAAGAGAAGCACAGAAAGTTCATCAGTGAGGTGGCACACCCAAGAACCATAGGCTGTAGCCTTTGGTTACACTGGACATGAAGGCACATCACTGTGGACCGCTACTGCTGCTGCTGCTGCTGCTGCTGCTGCTGCTGCTGCTGCTTCTGTTGCTGCTGCTGGTGGTGGTGGTGCTGCTGCTGCTGCTGCTGCTGCTGCTGCTGCTGCTGCTGCTGCTGCTGCTGCTGCTGCTGCTGCTGCTGCCGCTGCTGCTGCTGCTTCCAAGACTAGAACAGGCAGGTGAGCACAGCTGAGCAGCTGCCAACGCACCACAGAACAACCCTATAGAACAAGCAAGAACAGAGGCGGCTGGATCATGGACAAGAATGAGCACTGGACTGCCATCTGCACCCGTCACTTTCTTGCAAAGAAGAGACAAAGAGTATGGCAAGGACCGAGGCTAAGGTGGAGGCTGCGACAGCAGCTGGGGTACAGGTAGAAGCACGGTCGAAACGAGGGCAGAGGCACAGAGGTCAAGGCAGAGTCTAGAGGCACGGACTCAGGCACACACAACACAGATACCGACATGGACGCCAGGAAGGGCATGCGGAAACGCATGAACAAGGCAAAGGGCTGTTCAGGGCCCGGATCGCGAGCGCTACCGCAGGCCGGGGCAAGGACTCCAGCACCAGCTGAACCACAGGCGCATGCGTCATTGCCGGTCGTGTCCACGCTGGTGCCCATGCCCATGCCACGGACACGGGAACGGGGATTGCAAGGACTTTGGGCCAGGAGGAAAGCCGTGGACACGAGCACAACCACAGGGACTTGCTCAGTCACAGCCACGGCCGTGGGCATGGGCATGGGCATGGGCACGGGCATAGGCATAACCACAGGCATTGACATGGGTACTGAATGAGCAGATGAATCAGAACAGACACAGATGGAAAAGGATTGAAAGACAGCCGGACAGAAAGAGAGACACACAGAGTGGAAAGCGCAAAAATTCGGTAGAAAGTGTGGGAATATTACACTTGAAAATCTAGAGTTCTCTTGGAAATTTTCAAGTTCAATTTTACAACTCTGGCTCAAAAATTCGGCGTTTATTTCAATCCTACGCTCAACATTTCGCTAATAAAATTACTAACGTGAAATTCGCTTAGCGATTTTTCTTAGCCCTGACAGAAACACATATGGGCAGAAGAAAATGGACAGACAGAGAGGAAACAGGACTGGCACACAGAACGGCGAGCAGGGAGGCAGGTGGGCGGGCAACTGGCGGGCTGGAGGCTGGAGGGAGGTGGGAGGTGGGTGGGAGGGCGGGCGGGGGGACGCACAGACGGGCTGACGGATGGAAGGATGGACAGACAGACAGAGACATACAGACGGAGGGAAAGGCAAACGGACGCACGGGCAGACAGCTGATGGACGGACACAGACGCAGACGCGGACGCGGACGCGGACGCGGACGCGGACGCGGACGCGGATGCGGACGCGGACGCGGACGCGGACGCAGACGCAGACGCAGACGCAGACGCAGACGCGGACGCGGATGCAGACGCAGACGCAGACGCAGACGCGGACGCAGACGCGGACGCGGAAGCAGACGCAGACGCAGACGCAGAAGCAGAAGCAGACGCAGACGCAGACGCAGACGCAGACGCAGACACAGAAGCAGACGCAGATGCAGACGCAGACGCAGACGCAGACACAGAGACAGAGACAGACACAGACACAGACACAGACACAGAGAGACACAGACACAGAGAGACACAGAGAGACACAGAGAGACACAGAGAGACACAGAGAGACACAGAGAGACACAGAGAGACACAGAGAGACACAGAGAGACACAGAGAGACACAGAGAGACACAGACACAGGCACAGGCACAGGCACAGGCACAGGCACAGGCACAGGCACAGGCACAGGCACAGGCACAGGCACAGGCACAGGCACAGGCACAGGCACAGGCACAGACACAGACACAGACACAGACAGACAAAGACACACACACAGACACAGACACAGACGGCGGGCGAGACAGAGGCCGAATGAAACCCGTTCGTCTCACCCAGGCGCGGACGACATGGCGATGGAACAGACGGCTGGGGATCCCCGCGAATCAGGCCAACGCAGCAGACGGCTGAAGTGGCAGCTTCGGAGTGAGTGGCGCACCCCGCCGCCTCCGCCGCCTCCGGCTGAATGTCAGACGCAGAGGCTGAATGTCTCCACTCGCAGCACGATGACAGCGGACAGACTAGAGCCTCACCACCAGCCAATCGAAGCCAGTGCCTGCTCTTGCATCCAGTGGCAGGCTGCAGGACGTCGACCTCCGCTGCTCGCCTAAGAGCTGCTACTGCAGAGACGAAGGTGAGCCAGGGCCAGCTGCCAGACGAGTTGGATGCCTTGAAAAGCAAGGCACGCCAACGTTGCGTGGCTTGGCACTGCTGCGAAGACGGGCGTGGAGCGGGCAGGTGGAGGTGGAATTTCGTTAGTCGTCCATCCTCGGCTTCAAGCCTCGGCGGTGGGCCGGCTCAAAGTGCCTATATGAGACCCGTACGTGGTCGGAGCCCAGTGCGGGTGCTGGTGCTGTGGTGAAGTCGTCGGCCGGCTGTGTCTGGCAGAGGTAACCAGTGAGGGATCGGGGAGGAACGACTTGATGGTCGTTGAATCCCGTGGCCGAGACCACAGATGCCGACAACAGAGAGAGGTGGTAGCCAGAGCAGGCTTAACTTGTCAGCAGATGGTGCCCAAAAGGGCACTGTTTCTCTGGCTCAGTCCCGTCACAGTCCCAACACGTGCCTGTCTCCTCTTGATCGTTTCACACAAGCAAGCATAGGAGAGTCTCCGTCCATGGCCAAGCAACACGTCGCGGTGCAAGTCAACAGGTCTGTCCAACAAATGCGGTAGCTCGAGACGATTTGCTGAGACTTGGGAAAAAACAATAGAACCGGCACGCTGCCGTGGCGAGTGCGCGTCCGTCCTAGGAGCCTTCGGCGACGTTCCCTAAGGGCCTGTACCAGTCTCGCCGGCCTCCGGTGCGGCAGGGTTTTTTGCGCGGGGAGTTCGCATCGACGATGGGTCAACCGTTGCCGAAACGGTCACGACAAAAGTGGCGAGGGATCAATAGTTACCGAAATGTACACGAAAGTGTCCGCGAGGGATCGACGGCGTCCGAAAAAGTTCACGACATACGAATCTAGCCGGCGAGCTGACTAGGCTCCAAAAGTAGAAGAAACGGCCACCGGAGACGGTGACCGCCTCACCGTGTGCGGTGGACCTCAAAATCGTCCTCTCATTGGTCGGATTGTTTTCAAGGACGTTTCTTAAGCCTCTGCAGCTGCCGCAAAGGCACCGTGGCCTGGCTTGCCCGGTGGCCCGCGGCAGGTTTTCAGTGACTTTAGTGATAGCAGGTTTAAACGCGATGGACGACTGGATGAAACGCTTCGCCACGACGTTCAGCTATAAAACACTTATAATTTTAAACCATTTGAACCATTTGAACGTTCGTATCCAGGAACGTTCGCTGGTCAGCGGCACCTGCCGGAGCCGGCAGGTGAGCGCGAACGGAGGGGCTGTTTCTAAGAAATTACTAAAATAAGTCTGCGGCAGTGGCCGCGGGAAGCTCTGCGGCAGATCCTGCCGGTGAGAGAAAATGCCGCTCGCTCTGCCGCACCGGAGTCCGGCGAGTCTGGTACAGGCCCTAAGTTGCGAGTGGCCGAGAGCGGGCTGTGCGGCTTCACAATTACACCGAAGGGTGCGGGAGCGTTTGCGGGTTAATGCGTAATAAAAAACAAATCAATGGAAAGTCGGCAACTCGCAACGTTTGCGGCCTTCCATTCAAGTCGAAAGCTCTGTCAACCCACGGTACACCTGGAAACTATTGTTAGAGAGCTTTCGCACGACACGCAGTGTCCGGGGCGCACGCGCTGCTTGCAATTACTGCAGTAAAAGCGTCCGAACCGCTAGGACAAACGATGGCGTTCGTGATCGCTGCAACAATGCGGGCCTTTTGCCAAGTCAATGACAGAGAAATTTGCAGTCGAATTACTCGCGAGCCGCCATATGATCCTCGTGAACCAGACAGGACAGACTTCTGGGGCGGACTTCCAAGTTGCCCCAATTGTTACAGGAGCTTCATCGCATTATCCCCATTCTGAGGATTATCTCCAAGTCGCCCAAATTTCGCGTTTTCAGAGAATCATTTTCATAAGGGCCAGATAGTCCTTCTACCCAAAAACCGAGGGGGTCAGGAACGCCCTACCGGACTCTTAACAAATAGAACTCCCCCGCCTGGCAGTTTAAAGAAAAACTAGACTACCCATTCGCTTCACCATGCTCGATCAGCGGCATGTGCCACTGATCGAGTGAAGCGAGGTGGGGCATTTCAACCCCCCTTGCTCGATCGCTATTCTCCCTCCCACACAAGAATCGCGATCAAGCGATGATGTCGTGTCGTTTCTTTCTTGTTCGACACGAAAACCCCTTGGTTTGATTTAGGGTTTTCTATGTTTTGCGCGGGGGAAGCCCGCGCAAAACATAAAATCCTACATCAAACCAGGGGGTTTTTTTTTTCAAACAAAAAAAAAAAAAAAACAAGACATCATCACTCGATCGCGATCGAGCGCAAACACCAAATTCAAAACCGAGCGGAAACTCTCGTTCTGTTCATTTTTTTCATCACGTAAACCCACCACTTTGTGCACGCAAACCCTAGTCAAACCCCACCCCCAATTGCATTCGGGGTTCTGGGATTTTAGTTTTGCGCAGGCTCGTGCTTGGCCCCGCTATAGCGGGGCCCAGCATGAGCCTCCCTTTCAACGCATGGGGAGTCTCGGGCCCCCCATGCGAACCACAAGCACCCCCCTCCCCCCCCCCACAATTCACAAACCCCTCAAAAGAGGGGTTTGTGAATGTTAGAAAAATATTGATGACGTCAGCATGTCGAGGCTGCATCGCATGCAGCGTCGACATGTTTTTTTTCCTCGGTGTTCGTGGGCAGGGGAATCTAATTTTCCGAACGCCAGGTCGGGGAGTCTTATTCTTCCGAACGCCGGTGTAAACGCCGTGGGCTGTTTTGCGACTAACTTTCAAAACGGAGGTAAGCCCTCAGAAATTGTAGTCCAAGGAAGCCGAGTGACTGGCCGCCTCAGGCATTTTGGCTAAGACGCGTCACGGCGAAACGGACGGGGTCTTCATAGGGCACGGATGTAAAACATGTATCCTAAGCCTAATCATTCCACGTGGCAATGCCACCTGGAATAGGACCCTAGCAGCATCCTATTGTTGGTTTTTTCGCATCTCTCATTGTGCTCTGTTGTGTCCTCCCGGCTTGTGTACATCGGCGTGCAGATGTCTGACGGCGAGACTCGACGCTGATGGAGTGTCGTCCGGTGGAGCCGACGCACGCTGAGGTCTTCTCGCAGTTCGCTGGAGCCTCCTCTCTCCGGCGACGCGCTCAGCTCCATCGGCAGGCCTCCTCGGCGGTCGTGCTGCCGGCGGTCATTGACACCGCAGTTGCTGCTTGCATGCGTCCAGCGCGTCCCATCGCGTCTGCATCGTCACGCACTGCCTAGGGTCCCAGTTGCATGTTGCATGGCCCTGTTTGGCAGCATAAACCGTCGGGGGCACTATCTGGGTTTAGGCTGCCATAACTCCTTGCTACTATTTTTCTAGCAGATTCTGACCGCACGACTGCGTTCGCAGCGTCGGTATTATGGTATGGTCCAGTTTTCAGGCAAAACGGACGACGCCCGGGTTTTGGGCTGTCGGCTGCCTGGCAGGCCTCACCGAGAAAACCTGCCAGCCTGAACTGAGCTATTTTCTGATTGGCTGATGAACTGAGTAGCAAGCTCTACAGAGCTGGGGGGGGGCTAGAACTTGGAGGGGTCCCCCATTGCTGTTCATTCTTCATTCCTAATCAGTCATTATCAGTTTTCAGCTGCTTTCTGGTGCTAACTCTGGCGCGCGCGTTTCTGAGTAACAAAACCCAGAGCTTCCAGACTTAGACTCTAGAGCAGCAGACTGAGGGGGCAGCTGACTTAAGCAACGAGCGTGGAAGCCCGCACGCTGCATCAACAACGCTGCTGCCCCAACCTGCTGCATAGTTTCTCTCTTGGTATCAGAGCCAGAGCGTAGCAGCAGCAGCAGAAGACTGACGAACAGGTGCCAGACAACGCCGGCGGACCCCCATACGCGCCAGTGCAGGGGAAATGCTGCCGGATTTTTTCCGGCAGCATTGACCCTCCTGGTGGCGGCGTCAGATTTTTTCCCACGGCCACTGGGCCAGGGGAAATGCTGCCGAAATTGTTTCGGCAGCACTGACCCCCACGTATGACGCGAGGAGGTGAGCGGCAGGCGGCGTCTGAAATCTGTGGGCGACGACGCACGCGGCAACGTCACCCAGGTGCAGTGACTGGCACCACCAGCAGCAGCAGGCAGAAGCAGCAGCTCGCAGCAGCCCGCAGCAACAGCAGCTCGCAGCAGCAGCAGCAGCAGCCCGCAGCGGCAGCAGCTCGCAACAGCAGCAGCAGTAGCAGCGTGCAGCAGCAGCAGCAGCCCGCAGCAGCAGCCGGCTGCAGCAGCCCGCAGTAGCAGCAGGAAGCAGCCGCAGCACGCAGCAGCTGCAGCATCGTGTAGCAGCAGCAGCGGGCTGCAGCAGCTGCTGCAGCGAGCTGCAGCAGCCGCCAGCTGCAGCAGCAGCAGCAGCGAGCAGCAGCTGCCAGCCGCGGCTGCTGCTGCCCGCTGCTCGCAGCGAGTGAGCAGCGAGCAGCAGCCCGCTGCTGCCAGCGAGCAGCAGCTCGCTGCTGCTGGGCGAGCAGCAGCCCGCTGCTCGCAATAGATAGCGGGCTGCTGCCCGCTGTGACAAGGAAAAGAAAAAAAAAGGCAACAAAAAAATTCCCCCACCCCCGCAGCTCGCTACAGCAGCCTGCAGCTGCAGCGAGCAGCTGCTGCAGCACGCAGCAGCTGCAGTAGCACTCAGCTACAGCAGCGAGCTGCAGCAACTCGCTGCTGAAGGAGCAGCAGCCAGAGAAACTACTGCAGCTCGCAGCACGCGCAGCAGCTACTGCAGCACCCGCAGCAGCAACAGCAGCAGCAGTAGCAGCAGCAGCAGCAAACGGCTACAGCAGCAGCAGCAGCAGCAGCAGCAGCAACAACAACAGCAGCAGCTGCAGCAGCAGCAGCAGCAGCAGCAGCACCAGCAGCAGCAGCAGCTGCAGCAACTTCAGCACCAACAGCAGTAGCGGCGACCCCAACATTCGCCGCTGGTGACGTCAGCACCCCCTGCTGACGTCACCGCTGACGTCACTGCTGACGTCACTGCTGACATCATCAACAAAAAAAAAGGGGGAGGGTGAAAGGGGAAAGGGGGAAGGCTAGAGGAGTGAATAGACTCCCCACTCCCCCAACCCCCTGCTGAAGCATCACCACAAAGACAAAAAAAAAAACACAGACACCAAGGCATGGCTGATAGTCCTGGCGAGGGGGGGTCCTCCTCTGATGGGGGGACCCCTACCCCTCCTTTCTTGCAGCGATTGCTGCAGCACCAGCAGCAGCAGCAGCACCCGCCGCCGCTGCAGCAGCAGCAGCCGCCGCAGCCGCACAACCAGCAGCTGCCGCCGCCGCCGCAGCAGGACCAACCGCCGCTGCCATTGCAGCAGCAGCAGCCACCGCCTCTACAGCAGCAGCCGCCGCCGCTGCCGCAGCAACTCCCGCCCATCCAGCAGCAGCCACCGCCGCTGCAGCAGCAGTAACCGCCGCCTCTACAGCAGCAGCCGCCACCGCCGCTGCAGCAGCAGCAGCCGCCGCCTCTACAGCAGCAGCCGCCACCGCCGCTGCAACAGCAGCCGCCGCCCATACAGCAGCAGCCACCGCCGCTGCAGCAGCAGCAGCCGCCGCCTCTACAGCAGCAGCCGCCACCGCTGCAGCAGCAGCAGCCGCCGCCCATACAGCAGCAGCCACTGCCTCTGCAGCAGCAGCAGCCGCCGCCCCTACAGCAGCAGCAGCAGCAGCGGCC
>SZWC01004556.1:116338-130739 GCA_023375785.1 Penium margaritaceum
CTGCGTTCGCAGCGTCGGTATTATGGTATGGTCCAGTTTTCAGGCAAAACGGACGACGCCCGGGTTTTGGGCTGTCGGCTGCCTGGCAGGCCTCACCGAGAAAACCTGCCAGCCTGAACTGAGCTATTTTCTGATTGGCTGATGAACTGAGTAACAAGCTCTACAGAGCTGGGGGGGGACTAGAACTTGGAGGGGTCCCCCATTGCTGTTCATTCTTCATTCCTAATCAGTCATTATCAGTTTTCAGCTGCTTTCTGGCGCTAACTCTGGCGCGCGCGTTTCTGAGTAACAAAACCCAGAGCTTCCAGACTTAGACTCTAGAGCAGCAGACTGAGGGGGCAGCTGACTTAAGCAACGAGCGTGGAAGCCCGCACGCTGCATCAACAACACTGCTGCCCCAACCTGCTGCATAGTTTCTCTCTCCTATGAGTGAGTGAGGAGTGACGCGGTGGAATCTCCATCGCGGCACTCCTCTTGCCTTGATTCCGACCACAGGGATATTTTCCAGGCTAGAGTCAAGCTGGACTCTAGCCCGAAGATATTTTCCGGACGCTGACTCCTCGACACGTCCGCATCGAGTCCCCGAAATTCGGGGAATACATTTAAAGACCATTTTTAACCCTAAAAATGGTCCGCACGCTACATTCCTCCCCCTTTGCTCCGAACCGTCCCGGTTCGTCCTTGCTCAAGGAGGTTTGATCATTGCGTACTGCATTCATGCAAACCATGCAACAAAAATCGTGCATATGAGCACGTTTGTGAACTCTTGTCATCCGCAAGACTCTTGCGTCACGTTCACGCACAATCAACCACTCTTGCGTGGTCTTTGTGATCTTTGATCACTTGTTTACAACACCTAGTGTTGAACACGCGGTCTCCGGGTCTTGCCAAGACCATGCCATTGTGGCATTTTTCTGTTCTACACGAGTGTTGGTGATTCTTCACTGAAGATCCGTTACTCTCGTGTATTGTCGGCATAGTCGAAGCCTTTTGGGACGTACATTGTCAACAATGTCTTGCCAGTTTGGAAGAGAGGATCGAAAATGAATTTGCCCACATTCCGTGTGGTCAATGTTCAGCCAACTGTTGTGGTGACGCTTCCTCCCCCTTTTGCAAGGAGCGTCCCTACGACCAATTAACCGGGCGTCCCCGCGAAAACCGTGTAGGTCCACACAACACTTTTTTCATGTCGTTCGGGCATAATTTCTTCCTAGGGGTTGCTATCGAGGTGGTACCTCCCCGCAACATCTTCTGTACGTGCAATCCAGGGTTTGGACATCAGTCCTTTTGGGTTACAACCACGTGTTCATGACCACTTAGGTCATTCGGACCCTTTTTCGGCACCTGTGGGTTGGTTGGCTGAACTCAACCAGACTCCACTAAGCCCATGCGACTCGCATGTCTGCTTGATCTTAGGTTTGGGAGGCACCAAGGGCCTAAGAAATGGGTGCTGGGCACACTTGTTCTCCTTTTCAAAGATTGCGCTCATCTTTGAAGGAGGCGGCAATGGTCGTCTGGCAAGCGCAGTTCTCGCATTTTGTCATCAGACACGACAATGCTCCGACCTAGATGATTTTTCATCATCTCCTCATTTCTGTCTGAAATGGATACCACAGGTTGCCGCTCATGTCCCTTTCGAAAGCGGGTCGGCTTTCAATCAGATGATTCGAGATACACCGATCTCGCTTTCGTGAAAAAAAAACTTCCACGAACAAAGTGCTCATCACATCATGGCCACCGAGCGGGTGAACTATGATTTCTAACCATGGTCTTGCTTATGTCCACCTGTCGGGTGACAAATCCATGGCTTTGCGAGTGAACACTTGTAGATCACATCCTGTGATCCCATAAACTGAACAGTCGGTTCAATTTTGTTTGGTCTTGGAATGCAAACGGCATGCAAGACAGGGCCACACACGGACCCGGGTAGGCAAGGTCGTACATGGACAACAATTCCTGAGACGTCGTCTCAGAGATTGTTTGTCAAGTTGCATAAAATTGTTATGCATTAGTACAACTTTGTCGAGTACAACCGGCACTCCCACAACCACATCACTTGGTTGAGGAGCCTTACGACTAGGCGTGTTACGAGGATACCGTCCTCAGTTTAGTTCGTCAGTGAATGTTACAATAGTGACATCCCGAAGAACCTTTACTGCGTTCGGCAGTGAATAGAAAGTGGACCTTCCCCAATGACATGGGCATCTGAAATGCTTTTTCATGATCTTACAGGTCCATGGGGTGCGATTCAACTAGTCCGTAGTTGAAAGAGTCATCCATTTGAGGGTAGCACCCGTCAAAGAGACATTTGGATGGCCTTAGAAATTTCCATTCATGATCTCTGACGGAGATCATCTTGGATTCAGAATGTAGAATCTGAACCATGTTTGTAGATCGCAGAGGCACTATCGGTGCCACTTCATGCTGTCGGCATGATCAAAATCCATCTGCATGACTTCGTTAGACCACAAGTTACACCACACACATGGTGCATCATCAGAAGTCGTGAGGTTTTGTCCAAGTCACTTTTTCACATTTGGGTACGACACTCGGATCGTTTTGGTTAGTCCCAAAGTGAAAGATGACTCGTTCCGTGGCCAGTCGGACCAACGAGGTAAAAGTACCAACATGCGACTGGCATGTAGCTTTCGGCTGAGCGGTTGTATCCACGGTCATGAGCATGAGGTGCAACTCATGGCCCATGACTGGAGCCAACTAGGTCGTAGTTGGTTCAAAGGAAGCTATGAAATCGTCATAGTACCATGAAAATCTGGCAGTCAAAATGGGCATCGCCCGTGCGCCACTGAGACCTCAGAGCTATGAGACTTTCGCCAAACAGGAGAAAGAAATCATGTCACAGACATCGGTCCACGCACTCATGCCTGCCAGTGGCCGCGAAATATTCACTTGTCGAGTGAATACGGCCTGAAGGTGTCGCCTTTGGTACTCGTGTTTTCTTTGTGTTCGACATTCGGTCGTACACGTTAGACGCCAAGATGCGTCGTGTGTTGTCTTCGACAATCACACTGTGATGTATCAAGTCATAGACGTCACACATAGAAGGGCACTTGCTCCTCAATGAGGCATCCACGGTCCTGTTTGGAGGTCGTCCGTCATAGGAGCATATCCGTTGTCCTTGGCTTTTGGACGTGGATGTTGATACGAACTCGTGGACCTTTCGATCGTTGGTACCGGTCGGGTACCATGCTTCGTATCGTTGGTACCGGTCGGGTGCCATGATTTGCATCGTTGGTACCATTCGGGTACCAAAATTTGTATCATTGATACCGGTCGGGTGCCAGAATTCTACCGATCACTTTTTGAGTAATAAGGTGTGAATGGTTTCTCCATTCGTACGCACACAAGAACCAATCTTGTGCTTGTCACATTTGTTGTGGCCAGCCGTGGCCCGATGGCCGGATCTGCCATGGCTGATTTTGTACGATAACTCAGATGATTGCGGATGTACACCGGTGCAGGACTCGAAACCGTCGAGTCCTTAAGGCATGTCGTGCCTCTTTGGGAGACCGTTTAAGATCTGTTTAGCACGCACTCGGTACACGAAAGTCCTGGTTTGGCCTTTATGAGGTCCAAATCAACGTGGTGACATATAAGTTTCGTGCATTCACCATTCATGGTGTCGCCATGATGTGGATTGACCATGTGTCGAGTCGTCAAACGATCACGTTCGCAATAGCCACTCACCCACCAAACGACTTGTTCGGTCGGATGATGACACCATTGTTCGTCCACGAGTTATAGCTGAAGTCGTCGGTTGCTCTCTATCTTGATGCCGTAATCGAGGCATCAATGATCCACGAGCGAGTTTCACGTGCATGTCGTGCACGTTCTGGAAACAACTCTGGTAGGTTGGCATGAATTGTATACCTCCATTCATCCGAACGATGTATCACTTCGTCCCTCAATGTGGCTCTTAAAATCTTCAACATCTAGTTGAAGGTGTCGTGGCCATGATATCTATATGGGCTCCTCAGCCGACACAAGTAGTGTCGTCTCGAATCAAGCATGTCGTGCCCAAATATCACAGTCCTATGCATGATGATCCACGGGTCATCGGTCACATGTTGTGATTTACCCTATTATGCAAGTCGTGCATGTTGTAGAATCTAGTGCGTAGCTGGCTGGGTTTTCAAGAATGAGTAATACGGAAATCATCTGTATTTGCATTTGACCTTGTAACAAATGAGGTCCATTCGTTAGGCAATGTCTCAAAACTTCCTCCGGAAGTGTTTTGGCCGTACTTCTGTCGGCAGGAGTGCCAAACCGTGACATATTTGCTGAGTGTTTGAGGAACCGAACCACGAAGATGGTTCACGTGATGGTCACATTCGGTGCCCATGAGGCTCATCTGTCCACCATGCCATCCGGGCATCGGTTATTTTTTTATCACACCCATGTATGATGTGTTCGATCATGAGCATCAATTCCTTCAAACAAGGAGTTTGACTTTATGACCATTCTCGAATTCGTCGAGACGGCCTTCAATGTCCAGGCACTTAAAGTAATGCCATTGGTGCACTTGCACGTAGACCCACACCCGAGCATAAACTGTATGCTTTCGTTCGGTGGAGTTAAGCGACATGTAAGTATGCCCTATGGCACATCATACATGTCAAGCTTATGTAAGCTTGCGACCATTATGGTGTGCGTTCGGCTGCCAGCACATTCTGTCATACGTACATCCGCCACTGGCGTCGACAGTGCATTGGGTTCCACCGTTTTTTGTGTAATCGACACTGAGGCCAACAATGCCTTCAGCACTTGCGTCAGTGGTGCATTCGGCACCCACGATAAAAGTGTAGTTGGCACTCATGGCAATAGTGTAATCGACACTAGCGCCATTTGTGCGACCGACACTCCTTTGATTTTGGCGATCGGTATCTGCGCAAATTCTTTCTTCAGAAATTGCGGAACCAAATACCAGTACTCCGTTGGTGGTGCAATCGGCACGCACTCAGATTGTGCAATCGGCATGACGGTAGTGCAATCGGCACTTGCGTCGAAAGTACTCTCGTCAATAGTACGATTTGTGTTTGTGTCGGAAGTGCAATCGGCACTCACGTCAGTGGTGCAGTCGATACGTGCATCAACGTACAATCGTCACTCGTGTCCCCGATGCAATTTACATTGTATCGTTGGTGCAACCGGCTTTCGTGATAGTGCGAGCGGCACTTGTTTTGTGCAATCGGCACTCATTTGGGGTTACCTCAGGTAGGTGATTCAACGGGTGGAAGCGACACTTACAGTGCCTCTTATTCTTAGAATCGAGAATTCGTCTCGACGTACTTCACCGTCATGGTTTTCCAGCCCGGTGTAAATCACCTTGAACCACTTGTGGTTCACCCTTCCCGGAATCCTCAAACTTTGAGGTTGCCTGGGTAATTTAGGCACAGTCGGTGCTAAATCTCTCGCGTTACAACATTTTGTTTTTTTTTTTTACGTCGAGCTATCGGCTCGTCCAACAGAGCCTTCGGCATGTCGGGCCGAGCTCTACGCTCACTCCGCCGATCGGGCGGCGTTTGGGTGAAATGCCCAAACTTTTTTTGTTTTAGCTCATTCGGAGCTTTTGACCGCTTGTAGGATGGAACCCAAGACCAACTTGGTGAAACCATGGGTTGAAGTGGGGAAACAACCCCCGTTACGGGCGGGTGTAAAAATTTGAGTGTAGAAAAAAAAACAAATCTGTACTCCATAATTTGGAGCTCAGCGTGAGCCTCCAAAAAGTTTTTACGGCGTCCAAATTGGACGAAGTGCGAGGAAACCGTCCTCCATTATGTGTATGGAACCCGCCGGGTCCATAAACAGGGGGTATTTTGGAAAGGAAAAAAGATGTTTTCCACAAAATCGAGCTCCGAACCTCCCACCATTCTGGTCACCCACAACCGGCTGCGCTACTTGCGCATGTCACATAGTGCAACACTTTATTGTTGTATACTTTGCGAAGACTGCGTCTGCGTTCCCAATTCCCCCAGACGGAGGTGGAAGGAGGGAGGAAGCTTCCTCCTCCTTCCGTTGGCTGTCGGCCAACGCAAGAGGGGGAGAGGGGAGGTCGTCCCCTCTCCTCCCCCTTGGACCTGCCCCCTCAAGATAGGACAAGAAGGATGGGGGGAGGGACGTCACACCCCCCTCGCGCCGTCGGCGCCTGAGAGGAGAGGGAGAGGGAAGCATTGCTCCCTTCTCCCTCTGTGGCGCAGTCGGCGCCTGAGAGGCGAGGGGGATCGTGGGACATCACCCCCTCCTCCTCTGGCGCCGTCGGTGCCTGAGAGGCGAGGAAGAGGGGAGCATCTCCCCCTCTCTCCCTCTCTGGCGCCGTCGTTGCCTGAGAAGAGAGGGAGAGGGGGGGGGCATCACCCCCTCTCCCTCTCTGGCGCAGTCGGCGCCTGAGAGGCGAGGGAGAGGGGGGGCATCATCCCCTCTCCCTCTCTGACGCCGTCGGCGCCTGAGAGGCGAGGAAGAGGGGAGCATCTCCCCTCTCCCTCTCTGACGCCGTCGGCGCCTGAGAGGCGAGGAAGAGGGGAGCATCTCCCCCTCTCTCCCTTTCTGGCGCCGTCGTCGCCTGAGAGGAGAGGGAGAGGGGGGAGCGTCACCCCCTCTCCCTCTCTGGTGCAGTCGGCGCCTGAGAGGCGAGGGAGAGGGGGGCATCATCCCCTCTCCCTCTCTGGCGCCGTTGGCGCCCGAGAGGCGAGGGAGAAGGGGGCATCACCCCCTCTCCACTTCTGGCGCCGTCGGTGCCTCAGAGGCGAGGGAGAGAGGGCGATCTGAGGGCCGCCCCTCTCTCCCTAATGCGCGGGTGAAGAAGGGGGGGGGGTCCGCCCCCGTGGCTCTCCCTACGTACACGCCCCCTTAGGCGCTCTCGGCGCTCACGGCGGCTCTCGGCGTTCGCCGCTCGGCTCTCTCCCTCGACGGGGACGGAATCGGCGTTCGGCCAGGGATCCTCGCTCGGGGAGCGTTTTGCAGAAGAGCGACAAAAGCCCTTTTTTTTTTTTCGTCAAGTCGAGCTGTCGGCTCGTCAAAAACGAGCTCTCGGCTCGATGCCCTCGTCGGGCAGCGTTCACTCTCAGGGGTGTCGCCCCTACAAGCCCTCGCACTCCAAAGGGCCTCCGTCCATCCGACGTCATTTTGTGAAATGTCCATCGTTCTCTTGATGCAGAGGCTCGATCGACGGACAGCGATCGTTTCAACGAAAATCGAAAGGCCCGACGGAGCTGAAATCAGAAGTTTTGCGGAAGTCTGGCTCTGATGCCAATGTAATAGCCGTGGGTTGTTTTGTGACTAACTTTCAAAACGGAGGTAAGCCCTCAGAAATTGTAGTCCAAGGAAGCCGAGTGACTGGCCGCCTCAGCCATTTTGGCTGAGACGCGTCACGGCGAAACGGACGGGGTCGTCATAGGGCACGGATGTAAAACATGCATCCTAAGCCTAATCATTCCACGTGGCAATGCCACCTGGAATAGGACCCTAGCAGCATCCTATGAGTGAGTGAGGAGTGACGCGGTGGAATCTCCATCGCGGCACTCCTCTTG
Source organism: Penium margaritaceum (assembly GCA_023375785.1). Classification (NCBI taxonomy): domain Eukaryota; kingdom Viridiplantae; phylum Streptophyta; class Zygnematophyceae; order Desmidiales; family Peniaceae; genus Penium; species Penium margaritaceum. The sequence continues at coordinate 123,883 of SZWC01004556.1, forward strand.
CCTTGATTCCGACCACAGGGATATTTTCCAGGCTAGAGTCGAGCTGGACTCTAGCCCGAAGATATTTTCCGGACGCTGACTCCTCGACACGTCCGCATCGAGTCCCCGAAATTCGGGGAATACATTTAAAGACCATTTTTAACCCTAAAAATGGTCCACACGCTACAGCCGGGTAAGGTAGTATTATTCTTCCGAACGCTGGGTAGAGCATACACACATTCGAAGTTCATGGGTAATCCCTACATGTACCCTTTTCAGAATGCCCAGCTGAAACAAAAATTAATATTTTATTACCCCTTTCTTGACAATTTATCGTCATTTCGTTCCGATGTACAGGGGCAATCTAGCGATAAGTTAAACATAGGGGCAACCAAAAAATAAGTTAAAATGGGATTGTCCTGATGATAAGTTAAAAATGGGGGTATCCTGAAGATGGTCCGGCTAGACTGGGGGTGACTTGAATTGGAAATAAATTAGGGCATGCAGGCCCATGCAAAAACGAACATGAGCTCTGTGTGTGAGTGCGATGCAAGACGGCAAGAGTTTGGCTAAGTGTGGAACGCTGAATATAAAGAACAAGGAGAGTACAAATGAGCCCCTAGCAGGCTTAAGTAGGGGCGCTGGCAGCTAGCCGCACCGGGCCCCGTCACCCCCGCTGAGCCCAAACGAGTCAGCGGGGAGAACACACTGCGTACACCATGATAACAATACCGGTGGTCTCCTCGAGGCACCGGAATAGCTCTCCGAGTGCCCGGGTCTCGACCACCGAGAAAATAGGAATAGTGCCAGAAAATCTCAGAATCAACGTCCAGACATCACACACGGCTTTCCGAACATCGGAAGCACTAGTACAGCCACCGGGTCTCCTCGTCGCACCGGTGCAGTCCACCGGGTGTGCGGGTCTCAACCCACCGAGAAAACTCTCCTAGCTCCCGACAAGCCCACAGGGCTACCAGAACGCATCGACCGTGTCTCGCCAGCGTTGTAGGTGCTGGAGAAGTCTCGGTGCAGTCCGAAGGCCCGTTGTGTCGTCACGCCCTCCTCTACCACATACCCCGAGTGTGGGTATATCAGTAAACTAGCGGTGTCGGTCGTGACGGGTGGAAGCCACACAAACCAACACTCCCCCTGGCTGACATAGCCGTCCACGCCAGAACGAATGAACGAATGCATGGAACAACAATGTATGGCAAGCCATAATATGCATGAGTAGACACATACACACACACACATACACACACACACACATCTGCTATCCATCTAGGGTCTCCCTGGACACTGGCACAGTCCACCAAGTGTCTGGGTCTCGACCATGAGAGGAGTGATGCGCACACACACAAACCAGTGTAATGCACATCATACACATGTCAGAGGACAAGATGGTCTCCTCGTGACACTGGCGGTGCCAGGGCCCGGGTCTCGACCGTTATGAGCAATCCAACACAATAGTATCATCATCCAAACACAGGATCATGGGAGGATCTCCTCGTAACACGGGTGCAACGCACCACGTGTCCGGGTCTCGACCAACAGCTCGCATGCACATGCCACACACAGTATAGCCACACACCAAGACACACGATCACATGGTCTCCTCGTGACACTGGTACAACGCACCAAGTTTCTGGGTCTCGACCAACAGGGTGCTACCATTTACATGCAGCTGTGCAAGCACGTAGCATGAGCCACATGCGGGATGCTGTAGATGCTCACAACAGAGCATGGACCTCGCGATGCATCTCCCACGACGTCGCGTCAGGTCGAGGTCCACACAACACTCCCCCTGGGCAGATGAACTTGGCAGCGATGTCCTCGATGGAGATGCTGATGCCGTAGCTGAACAGATCCTAGGCGATGAGTGATGTGGTGTATCCATCATGCAGGGATAGCTCCCCCTGTCACCTGCGAGTCGACTCCCTCCCTCAAAGACGAAGTGGTGTCTCCGGCTACNGGTGCTACCATCTACATGCAGCTGTGCAGGCACGTAGCATGAGCCACATGCGGGATGCTGTAGATGCTCACAACAGAGCATGGACCTCGCCATGCATCTCCCATGACGTCGCGTCAGGTCGAGGTCCACACAACACTCCCCCTGGGCAGATGAACCTGGCAGCGATGTCCTCGATGGAGATGCTGATGCCGTAGCTGAACAGATCCTAGGCGATGAGTGATGTGGTGTATCCATCATGCAGGGATAGCTCCCCCTGTCACCTGCGAGTCGACTCCCTCCCTCAAAGACGAAGTGGTGTCTTCGGCTACGACTCCTCACGTCGCAGCTGCATCATCTATGGTGTACCAGTCCTCGCGTGACTGCCAAGGGTCCCAACTCACAGTCTCTCTTGTCTCCGCTCTACTGCGATGCATCTGTGTACGCCGGAGGAATGGGAATGGGCGAGCAGCATGCGTGCGTGGATGAAGTGGCGGAGCTGGCCTCCGATACGGGATAGCACACCCTGAGGCACAAGGGTGTACTGCCAGAGGAGGAGGGCTGGAGCGACGAACTGGGTCACCACTCATGGACGAAGGTGACGATGGAGGAGTAGCTGAGTCGGGTGGATGAAGGTGTGTGATGGCAGCCGCACAAGGAGGAACGATGACGGAGTCGACAGGAGCGACGATGGAGGAAAGTGCAGGCACGCTCAGCTCTCCTATGGTAGTGTCTCTGTCGAATGTCATACTCATAGCTGCTACAAGATCCTCCCCGAGTATGGATGTGCCAAATGCTGGTGGCGGAAGGCACGTGCCGATAGTAGTGATGCTCCCCTCCTCTGAGAATTGCTCATGTGCTGCCATCATCTCCCACTGCAGCATCACTACATGCTCCTGCAGGTCGGCGTAATCTGCCTCAGACATGTGGAGGCGGCCCACGTCTGCCTTGCGTAGCATGAACTCTGCCTCACTGGATGCTGCACATGCAGACTGTAGAACTCGCGAGTACAGCTCTATCTGCATCTTTGCTGCTGAAGACGATGGAGCCGGTGCTGTTGCATCCTCCTGGGGGTCAACTAAACTCGCAATGTACTGAGATGCTACATCATCGGATGCAGTTGTAGGTGTCGCATCCACACCAGAGCTCGTGTCTGTCATACGAGGAGTGAGCGGTCACATGCCGAGAGAGAATGAGAAGGAAGAGTCGTCAGAGTCCGTGGAGCATGTAGAAATGTCGTCCGTACAGGTAGTGCCACTCTCAACGTCGATGTGATCAGCAGGATCACCAACAGGTGAAAACGAGGGGACAGAACTCAGCTCCTGCTGACGATGTGACTCCATCCGAGTGTACGGATCTGCTCCAGTGTCCTCGACTGCTGTCGTAGTGGACACAGGTGTACAAGACTCCGGCTCGACAATGCCGGTCAAGGCGACGAACAAGCGTAGCTGGCGATCACGCACTGTCTCGCCAGGAAGGCTGGTCGCTGCCACCTGCTCGATGATAGAGTGAGGACCACCATCTGACTCTGTCATGTACGTCACTGCTCCGTCGTGTGTACGGGAAACCGGAGACTCAGAGAACATGGGTGACTCCTCACGCTGAAGCTGGTCCTCAGGTAGCGCAGATGACACAGTGAAGCCTGCTGAGTCTGCTGCAGCACGTGTCCCAGTGACACCTCTCAGAACTGCTGCTCTCAAGAATGCCTCAACCTCCAAAAGACCAACCGGCCGACTCTGCTCATGCACTGCGAATGCTGTGGTACTGGTGTGAATCTCGTGCGCCAACGCCCCCGGAGATCCATGTGGGGCATCCTGATCCGCGCTGGACTCCTGTGCCACCGCCAGGCCGCTATCGGTCGGAGTCACAAGTGGCACCGCCAAGGCACGCGGGACGTGCACTCCTCCTGATGCAACCTGCTGCTGCAGAATGCCCGACTGCTGCCCCAGCGTAGATGTTGACCTCAATGACATGCACGTCCCAAGCACCCCGACATCCGCCGGACTGGTGTGAGTCTGCTACACACTCTCCCCCAAAAGTATGGTAGATGCATCTCGATCCGTATGAGACTCCTGCGCCACCCCTAGGCCTCCACCGGTCGGAGCCGCTAGTGGCACCGTCCAAGGACGCCGTGTTTGCGCTCCTCCTGATGTCACCTGCTGCTGTGGAAGATCTAGATCCAACCTGGACAATGAAAGGCGACTCTCCACCATGAATGCCATGTCGGGGTCAGACTCCACGCCATGTGCTGTCAACGTATCATCTGAGTCTGCCTGAGCTGACGCTCGGGCAGCACGGCCCGGCGCGAGTGCGGATCCTGTCGCTATGGTCACATCAGGCAATGCGCGGTGACCACACTCTCCCTCGATAGGTACAGCAACGGAGGCTGAGGAGGTGGAGGATGTATCAAAACCGGCACGAGCACGCCGTGCGGAGCGCTGACGCCGACGTCGCGGAGTCAGTCGATTGGAATGACTGCATGAAGACATGTCATTGCGAGATGGCGTCGTGGTCGCAGTAGAGTGGAGGATCGAAAGGATGGTGGCAGCCTGGGTCTCGCTGGCAGATGGAGCTGAAGGTACACCATCGGATGAGGAAGGAGGAGAGGATGGAGGAGATGTGATCGAAGAGGCCGTCGAAAAACGAGTAGCAGAAGCACGCTCAGTGACGATGAGGTCACAAAGCCGCTGCACCGTCTGCCGGAGGCCGTGGATCTCAGCGAATATGCTCGCCAGAGGTCTAGCTAGCGGATCTACCAACGCCGGCAGATCCGTATGCTGTGAAGGACGCAGGCTCGGACGAGGCTGTAGCCAAGGTGGATGCCAGCCGGGAGGGTGCGTCCAACAGTGACGCCAACCATGACGTCCATCACCACAGTAGTAGCAGGCGAACACGCAGGGCGCCTGCTCAGATGTCCACGCACTCATCTCGTGCGCTGGACGATGGATAGGTACTGAGGGCACCTACTCTTGGTGGTAAACACCAAGCCACGGGAGAGAAAGAGACCAATAGGTACTGTCACTCCTGGAGGTCACGACGTCCGGGTCAGGAAACGTGACCAGACCGGGATGAGCTGCACTACCTCAGCACGCCCGGAGACTAGAGTGGATGAACTGCGGCCAGTAATGCTGCTGCCACTAATAGAGCGAAGACTGCTCCAAGACGAGAAGGGGTGGCGGCTGCACGTGTGGCTGCTGCTCCAAGCGGTAGACGACCCAGCCCTCGGAGATGGTAAGACTCGAATCCGCTGACGATCCTACGGAGTGAAGTGCGCGCACGAATCCACAGGCCCCAGGGAGACGTCGGTCCAGGACACGTCTCAAAGTGGAGATCGCCGCCGACGCACAATCCGTTGTCGGCTGAGAAGGCAAAACTGTAAGCGTTGGCACAGCCGCCGCACTATGTAGTCGTTGTAAGTCGGCCCGATACGGCTATTGCTGCTATCAAAGCTGGTGCTGCTGGTGCGGCGGTAGTAGTTGGAAAATTCCCTTTTTTGTCGTTATTCTCTAGCCCTCAGGCCCCTTTTTTTTCCTTTGCCCTCACCCTCCACCGTTGTTTTTTCTAGTTCTCCCCTCTACTCGCCTTAAACCCTCGCCTTCTTTTTTTGTTTTTCTTGTCTTTTCCACTCTGTTTCAGGCGTACCCCTTTTCTTATTTTTTATTACTCGACCCCCACTTTTCTCGATTGCCCCTAAGGTGGGCGAACGGAGAAAATAATGAGGGGGGGAGGAGGAAAGGGGGGGGTGTCCGGATTTTCCGGCCCGCCCTCCCGTGCACGCTCGCTCGCTCGCTCAGCGAGCGAGCGAGTGCCAGACGGAGGGGGGGGGATCGGCCCCTCTCCACCGTCGGCCCCTCCGTTGGTCGGCCGACGGGGACCGACGGGCCCCTCTGAGGGGCCCCTCGGAGGGGTTCGACGGAGCCCTCCGAGGGCCCCCTCGAAAGGAGGGGAGGGGGGCGAAAGGGGCCAACGGACCCCCTCGGAGAGGCCCCCTAATGGGGGTCGAGGGGGCCCCTCCGAGGGGGCGGGGGCCCTCACAAGAGGGCTGCGAGGCCCTCCTGCAGCAGTAGCTGTAGCGGCGGGTGCAGCTGTTGCGGTTGCTGCTGCTGCTGTTGCTTCCGTCGCTGCTGCTGCTGTTGCTACTCTGCGCAGCAGCTGCTGCTGCTGCTTGATGCTGCCGCCGTTGTTGCTGCCGCTACTTCCGCTACTGCTGCTGCTGTTGTTGTTGCTGAACTGCGCAGCAGCAGTAGCTGCTGCTGCTTGCTACTGCCGCGGCTGCCGCTTGCTGCTGCCGTCGCTGCTGCTTGCTGCTGCACGCTGCTGCTGCTGCCGCCGCTATTGCACTGGCTACTGCTGCTGCTGCTATGTGCTGTTGCTGCTGACGCTGCTGCTGTAGCGGTTGATGCGCTGCTGCTGCTGCTGTTGCTAGTGCTGCTGCGCCGCAACGCGGTTGCTGCTACTGCTTCTCCTGCTGCCTGTGCAGTTGTTGCGAATGCTAGTATTGGCCGCAGTCGTTAATGCTCCTGTGCGCGGCTCACCGCCCCTGTGGCGTTCACGTGTAGTCGTTTCGCGCTCCTTCACGCTGCTACCGGCGTGGCGCCACGTGGCGCGTTCTCTTCGCGTTCCGCCCACTGCTGCTGCTTCTGTTGCTCACACGCCCCCCTGTGCTCTGATACCAAATTGGAAATAAATTAGGGCATGCAGGCCCATGCAAAAACGAACATGAGCTCTGTGTGTGAGTGCGATGCAAGACGGCAAGAATTTGGCCAAGTCTGGAACGCTGAATATAAAGAACAAGGAGAGAGTACAAATGAGCCCCTAGCGGGCTTAAGTAGGGGCGCCGGCAGCTAGCCGCACCGGGCCCCGTCACCCCCGCTGAGCCCAAACGAGTCAGCGGGGAGAACACACTGCGTACACCACGATAACAATAACG
>SZWC01004556.1:139864-155664 GCA_023375785.1 Penium margaritaceum
ATCGACCGGAACGAGTAACAAAATGCCATCTGGGGATTTTGCTCCGGAAGGTCTGCCGAGGCGTCCGGTGGATGATCCGCCGGATTTCAGGAGTGCAGTTTGTTACTGAGGGACTTAGCCAAAATCCTGGCTCGGAGTCCGAAACTCAGTAGTACAGTTTGTTACTCGGGGACTTGGTCAAAATTCTGACTGGAGGTCCGCGAACAGGTTTCGACCCACATCAATCCCCATCACCAAAGTCGATGATTAACTCATCGAAACAGACCCCAAAGGCGCGAGGGGTGCCGCCACTACGCGTAGGGACATCTGCGCCTCCGGAATGACGTTTTGATGGGTCCTTGATGTGTGAAGGCGCCTCGGCGGGCGACGTGGTGCGCGCCGCCGAGTGAGCGGCTGGTTTGGGGTGCTGCGCTTCGACTGACGTAGCGGGAGCTACGGTTATCCGAATCATGCACGGTTTGGTGCGTTGGAGAGCTCATAACTATCCCTACAAATGTTCACGTCATGTCCATGTTCAAAAACTAATGCAAAATCGCGTTCTTCCCTTCGCAAAAGTGACTGCCTCGCATTTGTCTTCAACTGCCAGAAACATAGCGTGAGGCGACCAGAAAGCTCACGCTTGGACTCAGAACCACCCGCACAAAAGTAGCCATGAACGTAGAAGACCAGTCAGGACCCGTTGGAACTGCCTCCACCCGGGGGCCGGTTTCTGACAAAGGGTTATGGGCCCACAGCCCTGACCAGTCTACACATCACTCACGGCTTTTGCGGCGGACGGGATTGTCGTCGGGGACGACATCGCCGTCAAACTCTGAGGTCCCGGAGTTGAAGACTGCGCAATGGCGCAGAAGGAGACTCAGGCCATCCAGAAGTATGCAGGCGGCCCTGGCTTTGGGCTATGGAGGTGGCACTTTGAGATCCACCTCGCGCATAAGGGTGTGCTGCAGGTCATGTTGGGAACCGAAGTCCTCGACGAAGCGACAGCGACGGAAGCGCAGAAGGAGGCCTTCGCAAAGAAGAACACGGAGGCGCTCATGCTGCTGGTGTCCGGGACGGCTGAGTCGCAGTGGGGCTACTTCCAAGGCTACAAGTTGGCAGCCGAGGCTTGGCAAAAACTTTGTACCATCCATCAATCCAAGTCGCTGGCGAATAAAATCTTTGCCATGAAGCGACTCCTGACGGTGAGAATCGAGGAGGGAGATGATATCATCACCGCCATGCAGCAGATCGAGTCGCTCGCCTTACAGTGCAACGACGTGGGGTGGAAGATCAACACGCAGTTGCATGCGATGGCCCTCCTCATGGCCCTTCCTGACAGTTGGAGCCCTCTCATCACAGACTTGGGAGGATGGGCAGAGGACAAGCTCACCTATGGCGCGGTCGCAGAGTACATCCGTAACGAGGCGCAGCGACGGAGCTGCGGGGAGTCCTCGTCTTCCTCATCGGCCCTCGTCACCAAAACGCGTGGTGGCGGAAATGGGGGCAAGGGAAGTGGCGGTCATGGTGGCGGCAAGAAGGGCGCCAAGAAGGGTGCGTGTTGCAACTGCGGCAAGGAGGGCCACTGGGCCCGTGAGTGCACCGAGGAGGCAAAGGCCAGCGGCAAAGACGCCAAAGGCAAGAGTGCGCTCCTCAACGGCACTCAGAACCACTACCTCAAGAAGGCTAACCGGCGATGCCTTGACTCCGGAGCCGAGGAGCATACCCAGGTCGAGAAGGTCGGGTTCATCAACTACACCAAGTCCAGCAAGTCCATGGTGGTCGCAAACGACAAGGTCGAGCCGGCGGCTGGCCAAGGAGACGTGGACGTGGAGGTGGTGGTTGGTGGTAAGCGGGTGCAGCGCGTGATCAAGAACGTGCAGCACGTACTTGGCTTGGCTGACATCCTAAGTGTCAGCCGCCTGACTGACAAGGGGTACGAGGTGCTCTTCAGGAGAAGAGGGGCAGTCGTGCGGAAGGACGGTGGCGGCGCGACCGTGCTGGAGGCTAAGCACGAGGGAGGCCTCTACATTGTGGAGACCAAGGTGATCCCCGCGGCGACAGATTCAGCAGATTCGCAGGAANCGCAGGAACGCACCGTCAACCTGGCCAAAGGAGGGGGAGCTGATCTGGAGCTCTGGCACCGACGACTGGGGCATTCCTCACCAGCAGTCGTGAAGGAGATGGCGAAGCGCGAGCTGGTACGCGGCCTCGTCATCGACGGTGCGGAAGAGGCGACAGATGCAGCAGTGCACAAAAAGTGCGAGCCTTGCATTTTGGGCAAGGCACGGCGCAAACCGTTCAACGAGAATGTGAATCGCGCCTCGGACCTGCTAGAGGTCGTGCACAGCGACGTGTGCGGACCATTCAAGACGGCGTCAAAGAGCGGCGCGCATTACTTTGTCACCTTCATTGATGACTACAGCAGAAAACTCTTCGTGTACTTCATGAAGCGGAAAGGCGAGGTCCTGGACCGACTGAAGGAGTATGTCGCCGCGGTGGAGAGGCAGACTGGCCGGAAGGTCAGAGCGCTACGCAGGGACAACGGCGGAGAGTATGTGGGTTGTAGCGGGTGGATGAAGCAGCAGGGCATAAAATGGCAACAAACTACACCGTATTCGCCTCAGTCAAATGGCGTGTTGGAGCGGGCGAACCAGACGCTGCTGAACATGGTACGGACCATGTTGGTGGATGCGGAATTGCCGAGGAGCTTCTTGGCGGAAGCTGTGCGTACGGCGAGCTACACCATCAACCTCACTCCTACAGCGGTGCTGAAGGGGAAGAGCGGCTGGAAGACGCCGCAGGAGGTTTGGAGCGGGCGCAAGCCAAGTGTGGCACACCTGAAAGTGTTCGGGTGCAAGGCGCACGCGATGGTGCAGGCTGCGCAGAGGCGCGACAGCAAGCTGGAGCCGCGGGAAAATTTGTATCTCTTCCTTGGCTATGAGAGCATGCATAAGGCATACAGGCTCTACAACATGCGCAAGGGGGAGGTAATCCGCAGCCGAGACATCGAGTTTGACGAGCAGCAGAGCTACATCAGCAGCAACGACGTGGGCGTGGTGGACTCCCCAAAGACGGGGGAGTGGTTCCAGCTCCTTGACTACGAGAAGGAGCCGGCGGACACCGAAGTTGAGGATGCGGCATCAGAGCGTGACGGTGCACCAGCTGTGGCAGCCGAAGCGGAGGACTCTGGTGACGATCAAGCTGATGAGGAGATCCACCGGAAGGATCCGGCGGATGAGGCACCAAGGGTTCCAAGGCGCGCACTCCCGGCAGAGTGTGCAACGGGCGTTGGTGGAAAATCCACTGGACGCGCCATCCGTCCGGGCGATGTTTCACCGGAGCGGGAGAGATCCTCGGGGAGCCGTCCGGTCGATGATGAACCGGAGCATGCTGAGTCGGAGGGATCGCAGCAGAGCGACGATGCGCCACCAAAACTACCGCGCCGCAGCGGGAGGCAGCAAAAATCGGGGAAGCGCTTCGACGCAAGCACCGGTCGATGGATCGGCATGACGCGGTGCATGCTGGCTGCATCAACGGAGCCGACTACCGTGCAAGAGGCGCTTGCACGGCCTGAGAGGGATCAATGGGACGCAGCCATCAAATCTGAGCTGGCGTCCATCACGGAAAATGATACGTGGGAGCTGGTTGACAGGCCGAAAGATGCCAAGGTCATCGGCTCAAAGTGGGTCTTCAAGACCAAGTTCACAAAGGAAGGTGTGGTTGACAAGTACAAGGCGCGGCTGGTGGCGAAAGGTTACGCACAACGTAAGGGGGAGCACTACGATGAGACATTTGCTCCCGTTGCCAAGTTCACAAGCATCCGGGCGATCCTTGCGGTGACGGCCGCGAAGGACATGGAGCTCCACCAAATGGACGTAAAGACGGCCTTCCTCAATGGCATCACAGACAAAGAGATCTACATGGAGGTGCCGGAGGGGGTGGAGGCGCCGGAGGGCAAGGTGTGCAAGCTGCGGAAGTCCTTGTACGGGCTAAAACAATCGCCCAGATGCTGGTACCAACAGATGGACAGCTTCATGGCACAACTCGGCTTCAAGCGCTGTGAGGCGGATCACAGCGTATACATGCGGCGCGACAAACAGCTCCATCAGATCGTCGCACTCTATGTAGACGACCTAATTGTGTGCTCGACGGATTTGCCGAGCCTACAGCAGCTGAAAGAGCAGCTGAGCAGCAGATTCCAGATGTCGGACATGGGGGAGCTGGAGTACTACCTCGGGGTGAGCATTACGTGGAACCGGAGGGCGCGCACGCTTGAACTGGGGCAGGCCAAATACGTGGCCGAGGTGCTGAAGCGGTACGGCATGGAGGATTGCAAACCAGTTGGCAGTCCAGTCTCCATGACTTGTGAACTGAGTGTGGCAATGGCGCCGCAGACAAAATAAGAGCGGGAGGATATGGCACGGGTGCCCTACCAATCGGCGGTCGGCAGCCTCATGTACGCCATGGTGGCGACTCGACCAGACCTGGCCTACGGGGTGGGCCAAGTGAGCAGGTACATGGCCGATCCAGGGCCACTACACTGGCAGGCAGTCAAGCGCATCCTCCGCTACCTGCAAGCGACGCGGCATGCGTGCTTGAGGTTCGACGGCAAGGGGCGGGCGGACCCTTTGCGTCTGGTCTGCTACACGGACGCAGACTACGCTGGCGATGTGGACAAGCGGAAGTCCACATCCGGCTATGTGTTCTTCCTCGCTGGTGCAGCGGTCTCGTGGTGCAGCAGAAAGCAAGACTGCATCGCCACCTCCACAGTGGAAGCAGAGTACATCGCACTGGCCGAGGCGGTCAAGGAGGCGGTGTGGCTCCGCAGGTTGCTGGGGGAGCTGGGCGTGCCGCAGCAGGAGCCTACGGTGGTGCAAGAGGACAACACCGGCTCAATCTCGCTGACCAACAACCCGACGCAGCACAGGAGGATGCAGCACATTGACGTGCGTTATCATTACGCACGGGACATGGTTGAAAAGGGGCAGGTGGTGCTGCAACACTGCAGCACGCACAACATGCTTGCGGATTGCTTGACCAAAGCGCAACCCGTGGACCGGCACGCATTGAGCGTGGCCGGACTTGGGATGACCAGCTATGATGGGCTGGAGGGCACAGCGGAAGATGAGTGAGAGCAGGCAGGAGCAGCGGGCATGGCAGGTGCAAGGGGGAGAATGTTGTAGATTTGCCCCTCTGCATGCCCAAGTGCGGCGCCGGGAGGCGCCAACGAGCCGCCAGAGAGAGGAAATTCCTCGTCGACGGATCTGACGACTCGATTATTACTCGGATCCTAAAATGGAGGATTGCCCCTGAAAGTTGACAAGTTTCTGAATCCGGTGGAAGTTGTTTCACCGGAATCGGACTAGAAACGAGGGAGATATGGGCTTCCAAAGTTGGGGTGTGCGCGGCGGTTCTGGGAGCCGGCCGCGGTTCGACTTCCGGTGAATAATCGACCGGAACGAGTAACAAAATGCCATCTGGGGATTTTGCTCCGGAAGGTCTGCCGAGGCGTCCGGTGGATGATCCGCCGGATTTCAGGAGTGCAGTTTGTTACTGAGGGACTTAGCCAAAATCCTGGCTCGGAGTCCNGATTGCTCGGATCCTAAAATGGAGGATTGCCCCTGAAAGTTGACGAGTTGCTGAATCCGGTGGAAGTTGTTTCACCGGAATCGGACTAGTAACGAGGGAGATATGGGCTTCCAAAGTTGGGGTGTGCGCGGCGGTTCTGGGAGCCGGCCGCGGTTCGACTTCCGGTGAATTATCGACCGGAACGAGTAACAAAATGCCATCTGGGGATTTTGCTCCGGAAGGTCTGCCGAGGCGTCCGGTGGATGATCCGCCGGATTTCAGGAGTGCAGTTTGTTACTGAGGGACTTAGCCAAAATCCTGGCTCGGAGTCCGAAACTCAGTAGTACAGTTTGTTACTCGGGGACTTAGTCAAAATTCTGACTGGAGGTCCGCGAACAGGTTTCGACCCACATCAATCCCCATCACCAAAGTCGATGATTAACTCATCGAAACAGACCCCAAAGGCGCGAGGGGTGCCGCCACTACGCGTAGGGACATCTGCGCCTCCGGAATGACGTTTTGATGGGTCCTTGATGTGTGAAGGCGGGCGACGTGGTGTGCGCCGCCGAGTGAGCGGCTGGCTTGGGGTGCTGCGCTTCGACTAACGTAGCGGGAGCTACGGTTATCCGAATCGCACACGATTTGGTGCGTTGGAGAGCTCATGACTCGCCCTACAAATGTTGAAATCATGTCCATGTTCAAAAACTAATGCAAAATCGCGTTCTTCCCTTCGCAAACGTGACTGTCTCGCATTTGTCTTCAACTGCCAGAAACATAGTGTGAGGCGACCAGAAAGCTCACGCTTGGACTCAGAACCACCCGCACAAAAGTAGCCGTGAACGTAGAAGACCAGTCAGGACCCATTGGAACTGCCTCCACCCGGGGGCCGGTTTCTGACAATTAGCGCTTGAGAAAATATCAAAATATTTGTTTTGGCGTAACTGGCTTCTCTAGCTTTGCGATGCTGTCGATGGCTTGAGTTTAGGATCTGTTTTGTCTTGAGTTATCAATGGCACAAATCATGCATGAACTTAATGTGAAGAAACATAAGAAAACATTGTTTTCACAATTTCCAGACCGCTCGCAATGTCGCCGTTAAGGCAGCCTACACCATGAGGCTGTCACGTCCAGTTGGATTAATTTGCTGACCAGATGGACCGGCGGATGAAAGGGGCGGTCATCGCTGGCCGTCACATATTTTGGATGTGGTTTTTTCAAACAGGAGCTTCCCATACCTGCCCTTCCTCGACGTCTCCGAATGTCGTGGCGGCCGGTGAGGTCGTCGCCTCGCAGAAGTTTGCCCTTTGTAATATTTTGAACTTGTATGCATGTGTTTGAGATGTCACCATGACACATGCTTCAGGATCTGTATGGAAGTGGCCAGTACGCATCCTCTTTGTCATCGGAACAGATCCATCCTGACGAGAACAAAGACAATTTCATCCCATGCGTTTCAAAACGCGCACATCATGGCAGAAGAGTGGCCATGCTCTACGCTTGTTGCTCAGCCAACTCCTCAAAACATGTTAAACCATCGCCACCTCTCGGTCCAACCATCGTCGGACCGAGAGCCGATGGTTGGATGGGGAATATTGCTCACTCCTTGAAAATGGGCCTGTTTGGGACCGTTTTGCTGTTGGCTGGTTTCAGTCACATCGGCCATCCGTATAGAGGCTTATGAACAGGTTCGTGTCAAGACGTCCGGATGGACAGTCACGTTGTCCGGGTAGGAGGAAGTCAGATCCAGAGGACTAGACAGAACCTGATTATAAGCAGACCATCTTTTGCCACAGTCGCTTGCCCCAAAAGCAAACCTTGCGGGTTCGTGCAGCAGTATGTTGATATTAGGAGTGATATTGGAGTGATTGTCGTCAATGGAAGAGGTGATGTAACACAGCCTGTTGATCACGGAAGACGTCATCAAACATGCTTCTACGTCCTTACTACATAGTTTTGTTATTACCTCTCGAAACCTACTGGGTGCAATCGACGGCCAATCACTGTCAATTCCACAGCCCCTGTCGATCAGGCCAGAACACTGTTGACTGCCAAGAAAACTTCAGACGGATGCAACATGTCGCTTTTGCACCGGCATCGCAGAAGGAAATCACACTAGAAAAAAATATATTAAAAATTGGTTTGTCATCCCATAAAAAAGCGTGGGGGCGTGCATGCCGCCGCCTAAATTTACCGGCTTGGGCATTGACTGTTACATACCACACTTACACGAGTCCCTAATCTTCTCGAGTCGGCATTTTTGTTATTACACAAACAGCCCATCGCGTTGTGAGGACCGCTAAATGCACTCCGACGGCCGAGGGCAAACTAGCCAACTGCCCCGCCCCAAGTGGATATTCCCGAACCTTCTGAATACTTCGACCGTTCTCGTGAACCTACGAACAGAAGTGTCACGAGCCTTCGGTCGAATTCTCGAGGTCTCTTAACGAATCCAGATTTATAAAGATGCATCGTGCATCTTCACCGTCGATTCTCGAATACCCCCGACCTCTCGGCGGACCTTCCCCGAATCCGACCAATCACGACGTGACTCCGCACACGTCACTCGACATCCGACCCATGATCCCGACTATGCTTCATTCGTAACTCGTCACTTGTATATACATGTTTGACCATTTGACACTTGTCATCGAAGTACAGTTACCGCTAATTATTAATTGCTCTAGTGTCCCAAATTCTAGATCGTGTTTTGCCTTGCAACATTTTCCTGTTCACCATCTACGCTCCGTACGGCGTAACACTTGGTATCAGAGCGCAACGGTGCTGGAGAGGCATCTGACTACTTTACCCATCAGGAGGACTACATCGCACAAGTCTTTAGCGCATCTCGCATGTCAAGACTTTGCTGACTTCGCGACTACGACGTGAGGCAAGCGAGCGCAACCGACGACCAGCAACGGGTCTTTGGCGATGACTTCAATGATGGAGGAGCAGAATGTCCCTATGCATACAAACCCTGAAGCGACAATAAGCGCTGGCGTGGCAGGCTTTGCGGCAGCTGGAACTATCTCTACCGTCTCAGCGACCAATCCGGTCGCGGATCTGACAGCGATGAACGAGCCGCCCCTACTGACAGCCTCAACGACGACAACATGGACGACAGGTGGCACGAGACGACAGGCGCGGATCAACGAGGAACTGGCAAACAACACCTCCGCACTCGAGGGCATCAACAACCACCTGCTCCAAGAACTCAACGTCGGATGGAGGCACTTCGCAACGCAAGCGCGCATGAAGTGGTGCTCGTCGAGAGAAATTCCCAACTCTCGAGCGAACCCAAAATTTGTCCAGCTCGACCAAAACCGTTCGATCCTGCAAACTCGAAAGGACCAATGGTTTGGATGTGGCTAACGAGTTTGGAGGTGTAATTCACCGCTGCTGGGGTCAATGACGATGAGAAGAAAATGGACCATGTGGCCACGTTTTTGCGTGGCACGGCGTTAAGTTGGTGGTCTGACCTAAAGACCATCCAATGGCGGCAGGAGACCGGCAAAGCAGCATCAATGGCTCACGGCGCCCATCTCACATCACCAAGCAGATTAACCCGCAGTGGCAAGACGCGCTGACGCCACCAACCGACTAGAACAAGTTTTCGCACGTAGTGCTCACACGTTTTGGACGACTGAACAAGAAGTCCGACGCACGGTACAAACTCTATTGTCTACGTCAGCAGTCCAGCGTGGCAGAGTATACGCGGAGATTCCACGAGATCATCACCGGATCAAATATTGTCCCTGAAAAACTCTGTTTTCACTACAATAACGTCCTCAAGCGAGATATCCGGCGAGCAATCGCTATTTTCGGCATCTAGAACGACTTACCGTGGATGATCGCAGCTGCACAAAGGATGGACAGCACCGACTACAACACTCGGATCGAGGAATCCTACGACTGGCGACCTCCTAACCACAATTATCATGGGAATGGAAAAACCCAGTCGACGGACTCCTCGACTCCGATGGAAGTAGATGCCTTCAACCAAAAACTACAGAGCACCCCAGCAAGGACCCGTGTCGTCGTGGCAGCTATGTGGCAGCTGCTGGAGTGTGGAGCCACCACCCGCCAGTGCTCCGGCGCCAACTGGGCCCGCATCAGGGATGTGCACGAGCATGGACATAGCCGAGTAGTCATAGTAAGCTGTACAAACAGACAGGGACGAGTCACATCACAACACTCCCCCATGACCCAATGGGACGCATGTCCATACACGCGCAAAACTGACAGGTGCGCAACAAGATGCTCAACGATCCATTCTCTCACAGCCCACTCTCAGCCACTCTCTGGCAAGGGACAAAGCCTGATAGAACAAATGGCCACCATGAGCTTTTCGCACACAAGTGCCTTGGTCAACAAGTCCGCCGGCTGCATGTCCGTGCCGACCCAGATGACGGAGATCACCTGTCGCTCCACTAGGTCACGCATAAAGTGATGCTCAAGAGTAATGTGCTTTGTGTGTGCAGAAAACACACCAGAGTTCTCTACAATGGCAAGAGCAGTCTGGTTGTCACAACGCAGAACGGTTCAAGGCAAGGACTGACGCAACTCACAAAGCAAGCGTTGCAACCACACCGCCTCAGCAGCCCCAGGCCCAAGAGCAACATACTCAGCCTCTAATGAGCTACATGCGATACAACCCTGCTTGCCGCTGTGCCACGACACAACGGTGCCATGAAGCAAAACCACATAGCCTTTCCCACTGCGCCCGTTAGGGCTCCACGCCCAGTCACTGTTTGTGTAGTCGTCGACTACCACCGAACACTATTGTCGAAAGCAGAGTCCGAGGTACGGTATGGACACCATGTATTACACCACTCGCACAACCGCGTGAAGGACTCTTGTAAGAGGACACTGTGAAAATTGTGCAAGGAGGTTGACGGCGAAGGCAATGTCGGGTCGTGTGGTAGTGGTCAAGTACAAAAAAGAGCCAATCAGGTACAAGTACATGGTCACATCCACTGTCCCCCCAGCATTGCAAGGTCATCCACCTTCAGAGCATCCTGAAGGTGGATGACCTCGTCGTCACTGCGTTGGTGGTCGGTTGCTTGCTTAATTGCCGGTTGTGTCTTCACAAGCACTATCCGTATTTTGTCCCAGATGGTGGAGAAGTCGTGGCATTGGATGTCGACCGTGGAAATATTGCTCTGGCTATGAAGTCCGACTGGTATAGCAGGAAGTTTTCCATACACCACTTTGAACGAAATTTCACCAGTTGCGGTGGACGTCACAGAGTTATATATGAGATTGACGGTCGGGGGTTTGGCTGCCCAATCCGTCCCGTGTGGCTTGCATTATGTTCGAAGATGTTGTTCGATTGGTCCGCTCGGTTTGGCCGTCGGTATGAGGGTGGAACGCCGTGGAAAGCTGGATCCAACTGTCGTATCGAGTTATGATTTCGTGCCAGAAACGGCTAGTGCATTGACCGTCTTTGTCACTTGTGATGGTTCTTGACACATGGTGAAGCCGTACAATGTTGCTTGGAACTAGTCGTGATGTGCCTTCGGTGGTGACGCTGATCGTCATTGGGATGAAGTGGGACATTTTGGAGAATCTCTCGGCAACCACGAGTATTGCATCATATCCCTTGGGTGGGACTGGTAGTCTAGTGAAGAAGTCCATGGAGATGTCAGTCTATGGTTCCATTAGAATGGGTAGCGGTTGCAAAAGTCTGGGTGGCCATGTAAGATGGATTTTTTTACGTTGAAACGTGTCAAACAATTTGCAGATGTTGGCCACGTCGCTTTGCATCTTGTCCCACCAGTAGTACTGTGTCAGCTTCTTTAGCATCTTGTCATCTCTGAAATGTCCACCTAGACCGGTTTCATGACACTCCTTGAGCAACATGCAGCAGAGTTTATTGTTTGGGGATACGACCACCTGACGAGTGAATTGTCGTCGCCAATAGGGTGCATTGTGCTAGATTTTGGCTTTTTCGATCCGCCATGTAGGTCATAGCCACATATAAACAACTTCTCAAGATATGGGTATTGTTGATGTCGAAGCGTCGCTCCCTCAGCCATCAAGTCCAGTCGGCGTTTGAGTGCATCTGGTGGGTTGGTTTTGTCCAGTCGGTACTCAATATTGTAGCCGAACCCGGATTCGAGAAACTCCGTCCATCGGGTTTTATGCCGACTGAGGTTCGGTTATGTCTTCGAATATTTCAGTGCGTGATGATCGGTGCATACGATGCATCGGCGGCATTCAAGATAGCACTACCATGTCTTAAATGCATGTACAACTGCGAGCATCTCCTTCTTTTGTACATCATAGTTGAATTCAGGTCTGTGTGATATTTGAGACATGTATGCGACTGGTTGCTCTCCACTGACGTGATTTGTATGAGAACCATGCCAATGGCTCGGTTGGAGGCGTCCATAGCGATGATATAGTCGATCAATGGATCGTCCAATCGTAGGGTTGGCGCTGAGGTTAGAGCGCTTCGTAAAGTGGTGAACGCTTCTTGGTCATTGTTTCTCCACCAACACTTGTTTTCTTCTTGAGTGACATTCAAGAGATGCGCCGATACTCGGGCGTAGTCCCATACAAACGGCGGTAGTAACTACAGAAGTCAAGGAAAACTTGAACTTCTCGAGCGTTGGTCAGCGCCGGCCAATGAGTAATTGTTGCCACTTTTTTCGGATCCATGGTGATCCGTCCGCCATTGATGACGTGACCAACAAAATCAATCAAACGGCAACCAAAGTCGCAATTTGAGAGGTTTTTCGTACAATTTCTCTCTTTGTAAAACGTTAAAATCTTTTAGAGATGTCCATCGTGCTCCTCTGGGGTGCGGCTGTTCACCAGAATGTCATCGAGGTATACCATGACAAAATCATCGAGGTACCAGCGGAAAATGTTGTTCATTATTGCCATGAACATTGCCATGGCATTTGTGAGTTGAAATGGTATGACCGTGAACTCAAAATGCACACAACGAGTTTGAAATGTCGTCTTCTTCATGTCAGCGTCTGCCACACAGATCTGGTGATAACCGCTATGTAAGTCAATTTTAGTAAAGATTCGAGCTCCTCAGAGTTGGTCACAAAGTTTTTCAACACGCAAAAGAGGGTAGGGGTTCTTGATGGTAGCACCATTCAACGCCGTGGAGTCCACAACACATCTGCATCTCACTAGTTTTATTTCCCACAGATAGTACTGGTGTAACGTATGGTGACGTGGATGGACGGACGAACCCCTGACCGAGCATCTCATCGAGTTGCTTTTCTAGCTCGGTCACCTCATGGTCGCTCATCTCATAAGCTCTTCGAACAGTGGGTTGGCTGTCCGGTTTCAGTTCCATGCGGTGGTCGATGTCGCGCTGAGGTGGTAGGGTTTTGGGAGTTCATCGAGGAACACATCCGCAAATCTTGGATGATAGGTGCGAATTCCCCGGGAATCATTACAAAATTTGTTGGTGCCGATGGAGCTGATGAGGCTGATGAGTCAGCTGCTACCACTTCTACTTCCTCCATTGGCTCGAGGTGTATGAGCCACGCGCGAGCCCCTCCTTGCATGTAGTGCTTGGCCATGTTGAATGGTATCGGCTACACAAGTTGTCACTTCTTGGTCACTACGGTTTCCTCTACTACATCCATCTTTACTACTTTTGTTTTTGTCTTCCATCCCGTGCGGGAAAGTTGTCGCTTGACGCCTTTGACTTCCATATAGATGTCGCCACTGTTCCAGTGGATCTACAAATTGTGCTGGCAAAGGAAATCATGTACAAGAGTGATTTTGTAGTAACTCATTAGACATAACTTCCACACCATTATATCCCGTTTGTCTCCCACTTGCAATCATAGTGGTTCTTGGAGTCTCCGTATCTGCAATCTCCTATCAACGATTTTTCCTTCAAACACCCCTGGTTTGGTCTGCAAACCCAGCTTCCGAACCATGTCGTTGCTTACAAAACTGTGAGAGCCCCCTCTATCCAATAATGCCAGTACCGTTCTACGACTCTTACAACCTCAGGGTTGCACTTTCAGCAGTATCGCCGATTGTTCATCCTCGTATCCCTCGTCAAACGTATCGAAATCAAAAACCCTCTATGGCATCGTGAGCGGTTCAAATGGTTAGATCGCTCTTGTTGGACAAGAGTATCGTCTTTCTATCATTTCCCTTACTGTCTCCCCACTTATTTTTTTGTGACTTTCCCCCCTCTTTGGCCAGCTGCTTGCTTCGGTAGTTGCGAGCGATACGCCCGACTTTTCCACCGTCATAATAGGTGCGAGTGTCTTTTTGGTCAATGGCCTCCACCTCCGTCAGAGTCGAGGAGTCCCCCGGCTGGATTTTTCCATTTCCTCGATAATTGTGGTTGGGAGTTCGCCGGCCATAGGATTCCTGAGTCCGAGCATTTTAGTCGGCACTGTCGATCCTTTCTCCTACTGCTATCATCCGTGGTAGGTCAATCTGGATGCCAACAATGGCAATCACTCACCAAATGTTCCGTTTGAGGCCATTGTTGTAGTGAAATCAGAGTTGGTCGAGGAATTCGTCTGCACCAGTAATAATCTTGAGAATCTATTTACTCTGCCGCAGTGGAGAACTGACGGAGGCACTGGAGTTTTAATTGAGCGTCAAACATTTTGTTCAGCCTTCCAAATCGTACGAGCATCGTACGTGAGAATGTTTTGGTTTGGTTGGTGGTGTCAGCGCATCTTGCCATTGTGCGTTGATATGCTCAAAGGGTATAACGCTTACAATTGACGATGCGTGACGGGCGCCATTGGCTGTCGAAGAGGTCCCGCCGGTCTCCTGCTGCCGTTGGATGGCCTTTAGGTTGGACCACCAATTCAATGTCACGCCATGCAGAAGTGCAGCCGCGAGGTCAATTTTCTTCCAATTGTTGTTCACCCCAGCAGACGTGAAGTACACCTCTAAGTTCGTCAACCACATCCAAACCGTCGGTCCTTCGGATTTTGTAGGATCAAACAGTTCAGGGAGGGACGGACAAGTATTGAGTTTGTTTTAAACCTGGGTGTTTCTCTCGACGAGTTTTGTTTCTCATATACATGTATCGCAAAGAGCCTCCATTGCCACATTGAGTTGTTGGAGCATATGGTTGTTGATTCACTTGAGTGCAGAGATATGGTTTGCCAGTTTCTCGTTGATCTGCACCTGTCGTCCGGTGCCACCTGTCGCTCTTGTTGTAGATATTGAGGCTGTCGGCAGGGGCGGTTGGTTCACCGTTGTCGGGCCCGTGGCCGGATTGGCCGTCGGAGCTGTCGGGATTGACCCTAGTACCGCATAGCCTGCCACGCCAGCATTCGCTGCCATCTCAGGGCTTGCATGCATGGTCACGTTCTCCTCCTACACCGCTGATGCTGTTGCTAAAGACCCGCTGCTGGTCGTCGGGTGCGCTCGCTCATTTTATGTTGTGGTCGCGAAGTCTGGGAGGTCTTGACGTGCAAGATGCACTGTCGACTTGTGCGAGGTATTCCTTCGTATGAGTAAAGTTCGAATGCCCCTCCAGCACCGATGCGTTTGATACCAAATGTTATGTCGAACGGGTCGTAGATGGTGAACAAGCATGAGTTGCGAGGCAGAACACGGTTTGGGAATTTGGGACACTTGAGAAATTTGTATTTAGTGGTAAGTGTATTTTGATGATTCATGTCGGAACGTTTGAAGACATATATACGAGTGTCGAGTTACAATTGAGACGTACTCGGGGTCGTCGGGTCAATCGTCGAGCGACGCGTGTGGAATCGCTTCGTGAGTGGTTGGATTGAAAAGCTCCGTCTCAGAAGCGGGGGGCTTCGAAGATCGATGGTGAAGATGCGAGATGCATCTTTGTAAGTCTCGATGCGTCGAGAAGTCGGCCAAAAAATGAAGACACTTCTGTCAAAGATTCTCGAAAGTGGTCAAAGTTGTCAGAACGTGCGAGAAGGATAGATGGAGGGCAAGGGCAGTTGGCCGCATTGCCCTAAACCATCGGAGAAAAAATCCGGGTCTTGAACGTGCGAGAAGGATCGTGGTCGTTGTTGTCGATGTCGATGTCGATGTCGTGGTCGTGGTTGTGGTTGTGGTTGTGGTTGCAGTTATGGTCGCGGTAGTGGTAGTGGTGTTGGTTGTGGTTGTGGTTGTGGTTGTGGTCGTGGTCGTGGCGTTGGTCATGTCATGGTTGTAGCCGCACTAGTGGTTGTGGTTGTGCCAAGGGAGTACACGGGGATAGCAGTACACTTCACATTATTTCACGCTCGTGAACTCTCTCTCTCTCTCTCTCTCTCTCTCTCTCT
>SZWC01004557.1:7493-28339 GCA_023375785.1 Penium margaritaceum
CACCACCACCACCACCACCACCACCACCACCACCACCACAACCACCACCACCTAAGCATGTTAAATCGAAATCGATACCAGCATCGATTTAACTCGATATCGGTTTCGATTGATGTCATGTCGGAACCAAGTTGAGGCTTAACCAATGGTTGTCGAAATCGATGCTAAGTCTATATCAATTTCGATTTCAAACATCGTAGTCAAGATGTGTCAAGGTCAATAGGAAAACATTGATTTCAATTAGAAAAACTTTGATTTTGACTCGACTACACACATGTAGTTTATGTTTAGTCATTATGTTTGAACCTCCTTTGTGAAAAACAGTCAAATCTGTTAGTCAAAATCGATATGATGCTGGAGTGAAATCGAGTCAAAATCGATATTGACTTCAACTTTAAAATCAAAATCGATGCAGTCAAAATCGAAATCAATGTTAATGAAATCAAAATCGATTGTATTGATTTCGATTTCGATTTAACATCCCTACCACCACCACCACCACCACCACCACCACCTCCTCCTCCTCCTCCTCCTCCTCCTCCTCCTTCTCGTCCTCCTNCTCACCAGTTTCTTGACCCAGCCATACTTCTCCTCGTTGTCCTTGTCTCTCACAGTGGCCTTCACGTGGTAGCCCTTCTCCAGCAGCTGCTTCACCACGTGCGACGCGATGAACCCTGTGGCGTTGTGTGTGTGTGTGTGTGTGTGTGTGTGTGTGCATGAGTGTGTTGTGTGTGTTGTGCGCGTGCGTGTGTGTGCCCTCGTGCGCATTCGAGTGTCACAACAAACAATGTCATGCCAACACTGGATGTCTGTCGCACAAACAGTGCAGTTCTACAAGTCGGGTCTGGGCCAAGGCTGGATCTGGAGGGCCAGATCCGGCGTCTTACTTTTGGTTCTGAGTCTTCGGGCACCCTTCACTCATCTGTGCCCCCGAGATTGGGCACCTCGGACGCGGGATCCATCGACTAGATCCTATGTCTCTGATGTCAGACCGGTCCACTAGTCATTTGCCAGTCCGGTGTGACCGAGGTTGCGTGCTCCCATCCCTCTGCATCTCCTTCGACCGCATCGGATGAGACGCAGAGAGACGGGAGAAAGCAACCTTGGTCATCAGCCGTGCACGCAGCAGTGTAGAAACATGTATGCTTTCGATACGTCATCACAACTGGTCATCGGCGCAGAGATGTTGTCTAACGCGTCAACAGCAATGGCATCAACGGCGATGGCGATCGGCGCAGATCTGCATGTCAACTCGTCAACGCCAATGGCGATTGGCGCTGACATGTGTTTCAACTCGTCAACGGCAATGGCGATCGGCACACATATGCTTGTGTCAACGGCAATGGCGAACCGGCGCAGCTGCTTTCCAAGATGTCATCGGCGCTGGCGATTGGCACAGAAATGTCTTTCAGCATGTTGTCGGCAGTGGCGATCAGCCAGAGAAAATGCACGTTGATGTGACGCTGGCCATGGCGATCGATCGATCGATCAGGGTAAACTTGTCTTCAGAGCATGTCCTCACCGCTGGCTGCGATCGTCCTCCTCTTCAGCTGGAAATCCACTGCTGGCCCTTAACAAATGGCCAATGGTCAGTAGACAGCAGACAGCAGACAGCAGACAGCAGACAGCAGACAACAGACAGCAGACAGCAGACAGCAGACAGCAGACAGCAGACAGCAGACAGCAGAAAACAGACAGTAGACAGCAGACAGCAGACTGGAGACGGCAGACAGTGGACAGCAGCAGCGATGATCCCCCATGTACGCGGTTGTCCGTTTCGCACAGATTTGCAGTAGTTTGGGTGGATTGACGCTGCCTCATGACAAGTGCGGGGCCCACATTTAAGGCGCCCCTTTTTCCAACACACTGTGCGCTTCAGAGTCGCCAGAACGACCAAAGCTGGCTACTTTCCTCCATTGGTGAGGGCCGAAAACGCTTGTTCATGTATCCCCTTGAACATGCAGTCAGAAAAAGTGCGAAAAACAGAAACAATATGTCGTACCCGAGGCCCCGGTGACGCAAACTGTCTTGGCCATTTCGGAACACGCGGAGCTGTACGTGCCAGAAACTGCGCAAGAGAGTGATCAAGCGGTCAGTCGGACGAACGTGGAGGAGGAGCACTGGCCCGCTTGCTGCGCAGCAAACAGGCGGAGAGATCCACCTCAGAGCGAGTGGCCGCACACGGCTGGCGCTGCAACAGCCAACGAGGTCAAGAAATCGCGACAATGTTGGAGGTGTCCGTCCTCGCCCCAGGGAAGCAGCGCTAGCGCTGTGTCCCAACACGTGTGCCGATCGGCGCCGGATCAGGAAACAATGCTTTTCCTGAGACCTCGATTTCCTCCCCATCATTTTGGGAAGTCAGCCGAACTTCCAAAAGAGATTTGGAATGCCCTGGAACAAACCGCTCAGTCCCAACGGAGACAGGCTCAAAAGTGGCTGCGGTTAACGCGATACCAACTGTTCATCCAACATGTTGATAACAATTCCGGCATTGATGAAAAACATAAAACTGACGAGATTGTATGTTTCGGCTGCTATCTAATTAAGGATGTGAAACACGTCGATGACACTTCCATTTCCCTGATCGGAATCAACTCGGGCTTTGCCTCCATGTCAACAACCTATATCATAAGAACACAATGTTCAAATGAGTACGTCGAACTTCATGAAAAGGATGGTACAACTTCACCATAAAACATATTGGTATCGTTATCAGTTCTTCTTTAAGAAAACCCCCTGGCAAATTCGATAAAAAATTAATCATTACATGGTAATACAAGCATAATGTCTCTAATTCAAGATAAAAACATACATTTTCATTTTTAAGTTTGGAATGAAATAATTTTCAAACTCTAAAATTATATTTTTTTATTCCATGTAACATTGGAATTTTTTTCAAAGTCCTGTTTGTTCACGTTTGTATTGAAACTTGGTTGGCTCAATGTGGAGGTTATCTCCTCTTTTCTTGATTTTTCTATCATAAGAAAATCCTGGAAGAATTATTTAAAACTTCCAAAACTTCGTACATCCCCATCACCTTCTCAACAGCCTAAGAGAACTTCATGGAGGGGCTCCATGCACTAATCTTCAAAATCAGAATTAAAATCACCAAAATTCCATGAAACCACCCCCCCCCCAAAGGAACTAGCTGGTGCGCAGGTTGGGGCAATGGCGTTGTTGATGCAGCGTGCAGGAACCCACGCTCGTTGCTTAGTGTACCCCCTTAGTCTGTTGCATTGAAGTCCAAGTCTGAAGGCTCTAGTCTGTTACTTAAAAGTGATTGCGCCAAAGTTGGCGCCAAAAAAAAAGCACGAATGAAGCAATGACTGATGAGGAATGAAGAATGGGCAACTAACTGAGGTATAGTGTAGTACTAAGTTTTGTATTCCCGAAACACATGGGCCCTGGAAAGCTGGCCGTTAGGGCGGCGAACAAGGTGAAGTTTTGACGTCAAGTGGGAATCTGCCGCTAACACGATTTACTGGCAGATGTAATCCTTCGGTCATCGCTGACCGTCACATATTTGATGGGTAATAGCGTAGATTACGCGCTCGCCATGCCCTGACGTCTACATTGTCGTGGTAGAAAGTGGCAAGTGGTCAGGTCATCGCCTCAGACAAATTTGCCCTTATCCTGTTTGGCATGATTTTCCTAGGTGAGACTTGCCAGACACCAAACAACCCAAAACCCAGGCGTTGTGCCTTTTGCCCAAAAAACCTAGACCATACCAAAACAATAACACTTCGAACGGAGTCGTGTTGTCAGAATTAGCAATAAGAATAGCTACAAGGAGTTACGACTGCCCGAACTTAGGCGATAACCACACTACTCCTAAGAGCCAACTACGGCTGCTGATGACGGGACAGCAAAGGGTAGCTACCAATGGAGCTGGTCGTGTGAGGGTGCATTGTGAGAAGCATGAGGAGGAGGAGAACCACACGCTCGACTTCAGGATGACACGTCCACTCCACTGAACAGCGCCCCATCAGCATCAGCGTCCATCCAAACAACAGTCTGCACAAGCATGTACACCAGCCGAGAGGTCACAATGTGAGTCAATGAGGCAGTGCACAGATCAAACAACTACGCTCCCCCATAACCCAAACGTGTCAGTGTACATGAGCGTGCAGAAGTAATGCTCCCCCATGCTCCGTGACCTAACACTCGGTGCAAGAACGAGAGAAGACGGATCACATGTGCAACGAGGACGAGCGACGAGAACCCATGCAGTGAAGATCAACACCGCATGTACTCAGGGTATCATTCCGAACCTACTCACAGCCTTCTTAAACGAGTTGCGCTTCAGCGCCTTGGTGAAGAAGTCAGCCAACTACCTCTCAGTCTCAAACTTGACATTGTGAACGCTGCCCACATGCCCCAAGGAATGCACATAGTGATACTCAACATTGATGTGTTTCGTGCATACATGGTGGACACCATCGTTGTTGGCAATCGTAGCGGCACTCTCGTTGTCACAATACAAGGTGATGGACGACACAGGCTGACGTAACTCACCCAACAATTGACGTAGTCACGTACTCTCACATGCACCAGCGCCCAAAGCCACGTACTCTGCCTGTGCTGTGCTACGTGCGACACATCCTTGCTTCCCGCTACGCAATGGCATTGTCGTATCCATGATGAGAAAGATCCAACTAGTGCGGCTCTTTGCATCTGGGCTCCATGTATAGTCGCTGTCAATGTAGCCTACGCCCACCACGGGCGGCTGCCGATGGAATCTGAGGCCTCGGTGTGGGGTGGAAACCACATACTACAACACGCGGGAAGTTGCATCAAAGTGCAAGTGGTGTGGAACCTGTGACAACTGGGTGAGGACACTCACGGTAAAGGCAATGTCGGCCCATGTGGTGGTTGCGAGAAATATGAGTGACCCAATGATGCGGAGGAACACCGTGATGTCCACCGCTTCACCCAAGGTACTAGTGTCGGTAGCCTTCAGCTTCACCTGTCCATCCGGGGTCATCAGGGTGGAGGCGCTGGGGATGGTGGTTGAGAGATCGACAAAGCGGTCAGCAAGCATCGGTATGTATGCTGCTTGATGTACCTGCATGAAGCCGTGCATGAGATCGCGCTCAATCTCTATGCCGAGAAGTACCTACGTTGGCCCGAGATCCTTCATCTTGTAGGTCTCCTTCAATAACTCCTTTCCTTGCTCGACAATGACAAGGTTGAGAGACGAGATGAGTAGGTCGTCCACGTAGACAAGGATCACAGCGAAGGGAGTCACAGTAGGAGTGATGAAGAGTGGCGGATCTGTAGTGCTGCGGAGAAATCTTCCCTTCAGGAGGGTACGGCTGATCTCAATGTTCCAACACCGAGGAGACTGCTTGAGGCCATACAGGGTCTTCCGTAGTTGCCAGATTAAGCCTGTCCTATCCTCCAAGCTAGGGGGTTGAATCATGTGGAGCTCCTCGCCATCGAGAGCGCCGTGAAGAAAGACGTTGCTCACACCTACCTGGTGGAGCTCCCAACCATGCTGTGCGAATAGGCTGAAGATTGCCCGGCTAGTTGTAAAACGACCAACCTGGGCAAAGACGTGGTCGTAGTCAACTCTAACAACTTGGGAGAAGCCCTTAGCGGTGAACCGGGCCTTGTACTTGTCCAGGGTGCCATCTGGCTTCCACTTTTGGCGAAACATCCACTTCGTCCCTGTGGCCTTGTGGCCAAGGGGAAGCTGCACGAGCTCGTATACTATGTGCTCGTTGATGGCAGCGAACTCCTCTCAACAGGCAGCCTCCCACTGGACTACATCGGGAGCGGCACGGGCCTCACGTAGGCTCTATGGGTTGGGTGCCAGTGGGGAAGGCCGTGTCGTCAGCACACGGAAAGCGCAAAGTCCTGCAACCCAAAGCGGCAAAGACCACACAGTGATGCTCCTAAGAGATGAGAGTGTAGCCTAGGGCCAAGCTTGGGTGAATATCCTAAGCAACGAGGCCAAAGCCCATCAAGCTAGGGACCTTGATGCTGGGCTCATCACTCACAATAGTGTTAGGGGAGGAAGGTGTGTCGACGAGTGGGTTGGAGGCTGGACGGGGTTCCTTGTGGGAGGAACCAGGGGTACTGCTGGCTTACGGGGCCGTAGATTGCCACGAGGAGCGCGAGTATAAACCTGGTGTGTCAGGGTGCCAATGACGGCAGAGGGAGCCCGGCGAGGACAAGGTGGCAAGGCGGGGATAGGCACCAGGTCCCATGCCAGTGAACCGCAAGACATTGGTGGATCCACGGGGTTGGGTACATCGGAGGTCGGAAGGGGGTCAGCCAAGGGGTCAGGTTGGGCTGAGAACTCAGCAGAGGACTCTGTCCTCGACGGGCACGCGACATCGTCGGTAGTGGAACTGGGCGGCGAGGTGGACGGCGAGGGAGGAGCATCCCGGCCATTCCCTACTCGTGGGTGTGGATGTAGGCGGGACGACTTCTGCCTATGGAGCCAG
The DNA here is from genome assembly GCA_023375785.1 of Penium margaritaceum. Lineage (NCBI taxonomy): Eukaryota > Viridiplantae > Streptophyta > Zygnematophyceae > Desmidiales > Peniaceae > Penium > Penium margaritaceum. The sequence continues at coordinate 13,946 of SZWC01004557.1, forward strand.
AGTGGTGTCGCGACAAGTATCTCCCTCACAAGATGACATCAACGGAAGTACAGAGGAGGTAGACCAGACACGAGGGGGTTTGTGAGGGAAGAGGTCCTCAAAGAACAAGGCATCACGAGACTATACAACGTGATGTCGGACTGGGTTCCAAAAGCGATAGGCCTTGGACTGACGTAAGACACTGACAAAGATGCAGATACGACCACGAGGAGTAAGCTTTCCAACCCGCTAGTCTTAAGCAAGCCACACGCTGGAGATTGGCCCGTTGACCGCAGCACAATGTGTACGGCCGTGGCCTGGCAGGCGAAGGGACCACGGGGAATGCGGTTCCACATCGAGATCATGTAGGACATGGCCTCAAACAAGAAGCCCTCCAACAAACTGGACTCGACACGCATGGTGCGGATAGCATCGGCCGTGGTGTAGTTCCAGTGCTCGGAGTCACCATTGTGCTGGGGTGTTCTTGGCAAGGACGTCTCATAAAGGACCCCATGAATAGCAAGATAGGTAGTGGTGTCCCACATGTACTCACCGCCACGGTCAGACCGAAAATGGAGGAAAGTGTGACCGTACTTGCGCTCAGCCATGAGGTGCTAGGAACGGATGGCCGAGGCCACGTCGCTCTTCCGACAGAGGCAAACAACCCAGCAAAAGCGAGAGTAGTCATCCATGAGGGTCACCACATACTGGTCGCCCTCGACAACAGATGCAACCGGGAGAGGGCCCATGACGTCCAAGTGGAGGAGCTCCAGCAGGTGCATGGTCGGAGAGGAGGATGCAGGGTAGGAGGCTCGGTGCATCCTGAACCAGGTGTCGTCAATGCACTCGATGCGACAAGGCCACTGGAAAGTGGAGGGATCAAGTCCGAGTGTGGGCTAGATGCGGGGCATGCTATCGACAACATCGGAGTGTGTGTGGCAGAGGCAAAAGTGGAGGAGGTGCACGTGTTGGGGGGGAAGAACACTGCTGATAAACACATGTGTAGTGTCAGACAAGGGAGGGGACATGGATGCAGAAAGTCCAGTGATGTGCCAGAGGTGGTCACAGTAAGCAGCATGGAACATGATCTTACTGGACGGGCAAAGGGAGATCGTACCAATGCCAAAGGAGTGACGAAAGACCATGCACATGAGGTCGAGAGCCGTGACAGACAAGAGGCTGAGTTCTAAGCCCAGTACATAGAGCACATTGGTCACAAAGATGTCACCGGACGGACCACAAAAACAAACGATGCCAACATTATAGACCGACTAGATCTGCTCAGACGCGTCCGGAAACTGTGAACATTCCCAACAGGACCAGGTATGGTGAACGCCTCGCAACATGACGTTATGTGATGCGTGGCACCATAGTCAATGATCCAAGTACCATTGGGGTCGCAGACCGAGGCCGTGATGTTACAGTGAGCGATGAAACAGGACGCGGGAAGGGAGACGGAGGTCGCAAGCTGAGCCGATGGAACAGATGCAAAACGATCATGCCAGCCATCCAACCATGAAACATCATCCAAAGCTGGCCCCCAAGGGTAACATTCAACATCCCTGAGGTCCCCTCGCTGGTTGGTCTCTATCTCACAATGGGAGACCTCTAGGCTAGTAGTCACACAACTCGTTCTTCCCTGGGGAGGTGGCGTGATTCCGAGCTACATGCTGATGAAGCAATGCAATTGGAGGATCCGAGCAACATAGTCGACGGGCACCGCGAACTACAAGGTCACAGCCTTAGACGAGAGACACACACTCCACTGAGACAGAGGCTATGGATAGTACCTTGGTTGCGCTGGAGCGTACTAGTGATGTGGTAGCAGTGTTGCATATGGTTGTGGCTGTGGTTGGACATACAAGTGGTGCTCTTGCTGATGGATAACGGAAAGCAAAATCTGCGATCGAGGCTGAGGAGCCGGCTGCAGGGTGGAGTAGGTGGTGGCCATATGCTACCAGAGGAGAAGGGAGTGCTATTGGTTGGAGCGGAAGTACCAAGGCGATGCTCACGCTGATGGTGCAAGGGGTCGATAATGCTGGCCTCGTCAGTAGGGATGGGACACGTGTACCACCCGTGCCCTTTGTAGCCACAGTTGTGGCACGTCATGGTAGTGCCATTGGACAAAGACTACCACCCCTTGGCCTTGCCCTTCCCTTCCTTCTTTCCCTTGCCCTTAGTGTTGTCGGAGGAGAAAGTGCCGGGGGAAGGGGTGGAGGAGCCGCCAAAGGTTGCAGCTACGGTTGTGGAAGAGCCACTGCATTGAAGTTGTGTGTCCCTGTGCGCTTCCTCCACACTGAGGAAGAGGTCATACGTCCCGATCATCAAAGTGCCGTGGGCCACCAGCACCTCAAGGATGGGTAGGCTGAAGAGGACGAAAATCTCCGCAAACTCACGAGCGGCACCATTCTTAATGGTGAGGAGGGCAGCAAGCGGGGCAGGTGCGGCTGTCTTGAGCCGGCACATGATATCCTGTACATGGCGCCAGTAGGTGGTGAAGGACTCAGACTCCCTCATATGAAGGCAACTGAATTCCTTCATAAGGCGGCTGACAACTGCTTGGCCGGAGGCACGATACGGTTGCGTCAGCGTGTCCAAAGCCCTCCAGGGATCAGCGTTGGTGTTGTCAATGTCATCACCAAGGAACGGCTCTAGGACATTTCGGTCATCGGGTGCGGCGAGCATGAGTGCGCGAACGGCATAGCCCGCCTCAAACACCTGCTCCGGGATGGTGTCGTCATGCGGAAGAGTACAATACGGCCACAAGCGCTCTCCCCGTGCTGAGATACCATAGAATCGTTCCCAAGACGAGAACTGCTCATCTCCAATGAGGGCAGGAGGAGGAGAGTGAAAGTCCTTGTGCCGGGAGGGGGCGGCCGCTCGAGCCTAGGGTGTTGGTAACCATCTGTTGCTGTCGCTGCACCTTCTCCCATAGCCAAAGCAGGACCAGGCTGTCCAGGGAGGACACTTTGGCTAGTGCTGATTGAGGGAAGCATCTGGCGCAGCTGATCGACCTGGTGCTACAGATCGTTATGGGGTCTACAATGGGTGGGTCATACTACTCATGCTATTGCTATTGCTGTCGTTGCTACTGTTGTCGCTGCTGCCGCGGTTACTACTGCCATTGCCATTGCTGCTGCGGCTGCTGCTGGTGTTGTTGTTTCTGCTACTGCTACTGCTACTGTTGCTACTGCTGTCACTGCTGCTGCTGCCGCTACTACTACTACCATTGCCCATGTTGCTGCTGTTGCTGTTGCTACTGGTGCTGTCGCTACTGCTGCTTCCGTGGTTGTTTTTGCTGTTACTGCTGTTACTGCCCTACGCCCGGCTGGTGCACAGTCTCCCCTCATTCAAGAGGTGGATGATGAAAGTGGTTTGATAAAAAATCTGACTGCGTTTCTCGTTGACTTGGGATGGTTACAAAAAATGACTTGCAGTCCAGAATTTTGACAAAGTGCTGAAATGTTTATGTTAAATTTCACCACTTAAAAATCAAGGCTGTCCAAACAAAGCGAAGTTTGGACCACAGGTGCGCCTTATTGTGCTGAATGCAGTGGTGGGAGTGTTGGCTTGAAAATTTGAAAAAAGGCCAAAACGATATAATTCCGTGCTCAATTAAAAAATCTGGATCTTCGGCGCAGGAGGATTAATGCTGGAGGCTACAGACCACCAAACGAGCCGAGCATGGTGGCAATGGAAAGCTTGTGACCAAAGCTTTTGAATGAGCTTAGGCGCAAAACTTGATGTCCGTTTGAGTCCAGGGCAGTCGGGCGTATGGGACGTGGGTGGCTGATGCGATTTCCATCTATGTCTCCTCCTTGTCCGTGTGGCTTCGAGGAAGGTGAGAATACAAGGCAGTAGCTACAAATGGTGCTCCCCAATCCCTCCTCTCCCTCTTGTGTGTCTACTACTGTCGCTACTGCTGCTCCTTGCTATTGGAGCTGTGTCTGACACTGTTGTTGTTGTTGTTGTTGTTGTTGTTGTTGTTGTTGTTGTTGTTGTTGTTGTTGTTGTTGTTGTTGTTGTTGTTGTTGTTGTTGTTGTTGTTGTTGTTGTTGTTGTTGCTGCTGCTGCTGCTACTGCTATTGCTGCATCTCTGCTGCTCCTGCCGCTGGTGCTGCTGCCACTACTGTTGCTGCTACTATTGCGGGTCACTCACACCTCTGGTTGATGTTGCCATGCGCATTGTCACCAGCAGGTTGCCTGACGTCGCTGTGCTGGCCGCACACCTCGCTGCGTCAAACGTGGGGGTCAAAGCTGCCAGAAAAAATGTGGCAGCATTTCCCAAGGCCCAGTGGCCTTGGGAAAAGCTGAGATGCCGCCACCAGGAAGGTCACAGCTGCCGGAAAAAATCCAGCACCATTTCCCTTGCACTGGCAGGTATGGGAGGTGTACCGGCGTAGTCGGGAACCCGTACGCCATTGATGTTGTTACTGTGTCTGCTGCACTCATAACAGAAAGGAACTAGCTAGTGCGCAGGTTGGGGCAGTGCCGTTGTTGATGCAGCGTGCAGGAATCCACGCGCATTGCTTAGTCTGCCCCCTTGGTCTGGTGCACTAAAGTCGAAGTCTGAGAGCTCTGGTTTGTTGCTAAAAAATGCGTGAGCCAAAGTCAGCGCTAGAAAACAGCTCGAATGAAGCAATGACTGTTAAGGAATGAAGAATGAGAAACTAACTGAAACCCCTCTCAGTTTTTGCCTCACCTCAGCTCTGTGAGGCTTGTTGCTCAGAAAACCAGCCAACCAGGAAAATCCCAACATTATCCTGTCTGACAGAATTTTCCTAAGTGAGACCTGCCAGACACCAGACAGCCCAAACCCAAGCGTTGTCCGTTTTGCCAAAAAACTGGAACATACCAGAATAACCATGTTGCGAATGCAGTCGTGTAGTGAGAATCAGCAAAAAGAATAGATGCAAGGAGTCAAGGCTGCCCGAAACTCAGGCGCCGAGTACACAGCTTCTGAGAGCCAACTACGACTACTGATGACGTGACAGCCAAGGGTAGTTGCCGATGGAGATGGTCGTGCGAGGGTGCAGTATGAGAAGCACGAGGAGGAGGCAAACCACACGCTCGGCTTCATGGTGACACGTCCACTCCACCAAATAGCACCATGTCGGCATCAGCGTCCATCTAGTCAGTTGTTTGCATGAGCATGTACACCAGCCAAGAGGTCACAATGTGAGTCAATGAGGCAGAGCACGGATCAAACAACAACACCCCCCCATTCGAAATCCACTTTTAGTGTAGACTACATCTTATTGTAAACTTGTAAGTGATGCAATCACTACATCATGATCGGTCATGTGATTGATCATTCTAATTAATGAAATGTGTATCATATCAGACTCCCTAAAAAAAGTAAAAACAAGCACAACACTTTATTTTTTCCAAAAATAATTTCTCCAAATTCTTCAATTACAAAGTTAATGTAGTGGGAGGGCCGGTTTGTTCCTTCCACCTTGCAGTAGCAAGGGGTGGTTTGCAACTACACCTCGCTAATGCGAGGGCTAGTCGGTGGCCAACCATGTGCTGGCCGCAGGCTGGCTAGCAGCCGCAAGGCTGGGTGGCCGGCGGCCGGTCAGATGACCGGCTCGCCACCCACCAACAAGCCAGCAGTCGACAATTGAGCTGATGGCTCGATTGGCGGCCAAGAGGCCACATGGACCTCAAGGGTGAGGCTTGTGGCCTCGTGTCCTTGCCTTTGCTTGCCCTCCTTGCTAGCGAGAGCGAGCGATGACAAGGGATAGAAGCAAGAGACATCGACGTGAGAAAAAAAAATGTCATCACAAAATCGCCGACCGTGCCTCAAACAAGAAGATTTGAAGTCGATAAATTAAAAAAAAACTAGAGTTTGTTTAGGTTAAACTACATGTTTCTAAACCAGAGAATTTGTGCAAACTCATGAGTTCAAGGTGCTACCCCTCCTTGTTTTGCACCCACAACGAGGGGGGGAGGCAAAAGCGGAAATGGGCCCTTGGAGACTTGAATTATTCAAGTCTCCCTGCACAGGTCATTGATGACGATTTACCCCAAGCATGATGCGAAAGGGGAAACCCCTCGAGCGAGCTCTGGATGCCATTCTGTGAACTCCGACGACCTAAGTACAGGACCTATAGACACAGTCATTATCGTGGTTTTCAGAGCACGACGACCCTCGCGACCAAGAGTGCGATGGTTCCCACGGCTACGAGAGATGTGTAATGCAGTGAGCAGCTATAAGAGCAACAAAAACACAAGAGAGGGGTACGGACTTAAAACCTAACAAAGTGCAATACATTCTGTTGGAAAGCTCTTGAGGAGCTCTATTTTTCCTGCCAGCTCCTCTAAGCCTCTCCCACTCGCTAGGGGGTTAGGTGGATTTTTATTGGATGGGGCCAGGAGTGCCAAGTCTCAAAACCACCTATTTGCCTTCATTTTGAAGGTTCTCTCTCCTCCTCTTCAACCAAGAATTGGGGTAGTGCCCTTGCCCAAGACCAAGGACTCTCACGGTTTTAGATAAAAGGAAAAATGAGGAAGTTGGCACGTTTAGAATTTTTGGAGGCCGTCCCATTGCCGTGAAGCACAAGGAGGGCACCTCCAAGGAGGCACAAGGGGCACCAAGAGAATTCAAGAAAAGGATAAGGAAGACTAGAAGATAAGGAGACAAAGAATAATACAAGAATAGTGAAGAGGGAACGTGTGAGTATGCAAAGTCTTAGTTAGAGTTGACCCCCCATCCTCACCTTTTCTAGCGGTGCTAAAATTCTTGTAGTTTTTCATCTTGTTCTTGCTTTGTTTTTCTAGATTTTTGGCTTGCCTTGTGCTGTAGGTCGCGGCTTAGGGTTTTGCCTACAATCCACGTGATTGTGCTGACTGTGGCGGTGTAGAACAATAGAATTTTCTACCAAGTGGTTATGTTGACCGTGGCGGCCTAGGGAGATATAAAGAAATACAATAACTGCCTCACCAATCGTGAGAGCAAGGTGACTTCGAGAGGTGAGACCTCCCCGAGGTCGTGAGATGACCCTCACAACGGTCTTCACGTGCTAGTTGCAGGGGTGATAGAATGGAAATTACCAGACCTTCCAAGACAAACAAGGGCAAAGCGGTGACGGCCGCACTACACGTCCTCAGCGAACTCTAAGTTTTGGGAGCCGCCGCTGCGAGCATGGTTGCCAAACCAAAGGTAACCGTATCGCAAAAGAAAACCCTCGATTCACTCGGCAACATCGTGAAGCATAAGGAAGCCAAGAAAGTACTCGACGAGCACCTTAAGATGCACGTGGGTGACCCCCCATGCAATGCAACACCCTCTCAGGGAGGACCACCCGGGTGTGGACATCAACAAAGAAAGAGATACAGACCACGGGAAAGGCAGGGAAGATCGCAACCATCGCCATCATCATGTGATGAACTCAAGCCAATCTCTCAAGAAGGTCATGATGTGGCTACGATGGGATAGACCAACGTCCACATGAGCGCTGTTGCCGACGACAGGCTCCTATGGAAGTTGGGACTCCTCGGAGGCATGCATGCAAAATGTACCCTCCTAAAGTGGGTCAAGGTGCACGGACAGCGCGTGGCCCTTGAGACTATCACCGATACTCTGATGAAATTAGAGCTGAAGTTTGTGGTTGTCAACCTGTAGGCCCACGTCAGGTAGAGCATCAAGGATATCGACTGTGATTGCCAACTAAAGCGCCTCGCCGCTCATAAGGCAAGCTGCCGATGCGACGAACTCGACAAGGCGTTGCTGAGCGTGATCCAAGTGCGGATGCAACAGCAAGCACATTGGGCCGCAGGTGCTGATGCAATTGCCAGTGGCAGCGATGACTTTCCTGCTTTGATAACTTCAGGGCTGGTCATAAACACGTCTCTCCTCCATAGTGTGAAGATGTTCCAGAAGGGCATGAAGTTGACCGGCTAGATGAACCGCATGAAGGACATCTTGAGTGTACGTAAAGTGCCACTCGGTCAGTGGAGCGACCTCACCACGACACAACTTAAGGATAAGCTCTTCAAGCAGGCGGTCAAGGAGTGGGGCATACAGCAACCACATCTTGAATGGCAGCCCATGCCGTCGTAGGCCTTCTGTACTATCGTGCGCAAGAAATGCACCCAGCGTGAGGAGGCGCAGCGCGCCCTCAATAAGATCAAAGAATTAGACAGTTGTGTAGCTCACTCGAGGCCTACTTGAATGAGTTCACTACACTCGTGGAGAAAACATAAAGCTTCAACAAGAACAATGGGACCCAAGCCTTCAAGTACCCGGAGTGCTTGCTACTGGAGTGCTCGCGTGATGGTCTAGCCAGCGAGAAGCTGAAAGACAAGACCACCACGACGGCAACCAGCCAAGCTTGGAAAAGTTAGAGAACGTTGCACGACAACATGAGCAAAGTGTGTTCGATGAACGTGAAGCACTACTCTGATGTATGGCCAAACGCACATGTACAACAAGGTCATGACATGTATATGGGCGCTGCAGGGGCTAATGGGTCAGCCGGACAGCGGGGCGGGGCCAAGGGCAAGCGGCCCGCAAACCCTCCAACCAAGAAGGCAGGTGGGTACAAGGTCCTTAATAACAAGCACATCTGTGACAACGACGAGCTATAGGTGGGGCATGAGTATCGCAATGCAGTCTTCCACGACGTGCTCTGCCGTAACTGCATGCAACCCGACCACTTTGGATCTAGTGCTCTGAGGCCGCAGGTGGTGGGCAAGAGGTCGCGGTGTTGGCCACAACTACGACACCTCATGGGGATCGTGCAGCAGGATTTTGCACACAAGGCATTCCACAGGGTCGCGGTCACGGCAATGGGCCCGGCTATAGTAATGAAATGGGATGTGGTGCGGGTTCTTCCCACCCCTGATGTTGGTGGGGACCATTGAAGGGAAAATTTTCATCACGATTGTGGGTTCATGTTTTCAGATAAGGATGTTAAACAATATGAGTTTTTGCCAAGTTCAAACATCTTTTTTGTTTTCTCTCCTCTTGTTGAAATGTATTCTACACTTGTTGACCAAAATTGTCGTCTAAACCTTGCATCTCCACACAAGATGCATGATCGTACACCCTTAGTGGTGGCAACACAAACCACTGTGCAAAAAATCTGTGACAGTGATTGAAGCAAAAGCCCTCAAAGCGATGAGTTATATTACATTCCTTGTACCTTTGGTCAACGACTTTGGTCCACTCACACAAGAAGGTGCTAGTCAAATTCACACTTACCCATAAGATTTAGACTCGAGTGGGTGAATCATGAGAGCTACGATGCCTGCCGTATATATTCCGTATTGATCACAAAATCGGCTTGCCGTCATCAAGCATGTTCACTCCGAAGAGTGGAGGTAACATGATGATGTAGTTCAAAGGACATCTAGCTGGTGCTCTCATGAACCTACTGGCGGATACTAGAGCGGATGAATCCTTTGTTACCCTTGGCTTTACGCGAATGGTGGGCCTCAAGTATGAACCATCGAATGGCGCGGTTGTTGTCGGTGACATCCGTATGGTACCCGTGATCGTTACATGTAAGGTAAGATTTTGCATGCAAGGTTACACACAAAGTGCCGCGTTGAAGGAACTCAACCTTTTGACCCGTTTGGCGTGGTGCTAGGCGATCCTTCGCTCCATGATAACAAGGCTTTGATGGGTTTTCAATCAATGTGCTTTATCCTTTTAAAGGAACGGCATTGCTTTACATTGATTACATAATTGTCACCAACTGGACTAAAATGCCATACCAGCTTGTCTGCGATGCAGGTCAAGACACATGTTTGGCAAGGATTTCCATACTTCTTGGCTCAGATGTAGAAAGTGGGGGAGAACGTGAAGGAAGACATGCCACAAGAGATCAAATCTCCATCGGCGGAGTTCTGGGATGTACTCCAAGACTTATCGGATGGGCTTCCACCAAAGTGACAAATGGGCCATACGATTCTGCTGTAACCGGAGACGAATCCACCATTCATACCTGTATACTACCTCAGTCCAGTAGAGAAAAGAGAGGCAGAATGCCAAATCAAAGATTACCTTGCAAAAGGTTGGATTGAGCCATGTAGCTCGTCGTACGGTCCACTGATCCTTTTTGTGAAAGAAAAGGACGGTGGTTTACGCATGTGCATGGACTACCGGGCGCTGAACAAGGTGACAGTAAAAAATCAATTCTCCTTACGGTACATTGAGCACGTATTTGACTAAATCTAAAGGGAGAAAGTCCATGTATTGCATGACATGCGACCCATGTCTTCGGAATAAGGCTAGTAAGGAAAATCCTACTGGAATCCTCCAACAACTTCCATTCCTTGAGACTTCATGGGAGTGCGTAAACATGGAATTCATTACTAGTCTTTCAGACACAACCCGAGACCACAATGCAATACTGGTGGGTGTGGATCTTTTGACGAAGATGACACACCTCATTTATACTACTCTTTATGTGAACTAAGCGGAGACCGCTCGTCTCTTCTTTAAAGGTGTCATGAAGTACCACGGCTTGCCGGTACGCGTTATCTCTGATCGAGATAGAATACTTGCTAGGACATTTTGGCAAGACATGCACGATTACTTCGGCAACAAGTCGCAAATGTCAACAATGTTTCACCCTCAAATTGACAGACAAACAAAGTACATGAATCGCACTCTGGAGCAGATGCTCCGCATGTACGTGGACCCTTCCATGAATGATTAAGAATAACTCTTAGTATCGGCACATATTTTTGTCAATAAGTCGATGAACGAGTCTACATAGTTGACACCATTTGTGTTGAGTGGTCCACATCCAGTGGTGGTCTCTTCATTCGTGAATATTGGGAGTATAGGAGGACCGGTTCCTACTACCCAAGCCTTTGCAAAGCACATAGATTTTTTGTTACAAGAGGCGAAGGGTTGCCTTCAAGCTGCTTGGCAACGACAAAAGACATATGCCGACAAAAGTCACCGTGAGGTCTCATTTGACATTGTTGATAAAGTGTTGCTTAGCATAAAGAACCTTTGGCTGAAGTCACAAGGGGCGCAAAAACTTCTACCAAAGTGGATTGGGTTGTTTCCCATTGTGGGATGCATTTGGCTAGTGGCATACCGATTGTTGATTCCACCAAGTATGAAGATACCTTTTGTGTTTAACATGAGCATGTTGGCTTTATACATGGCAAACGGAACCATTAATCCACCGCCAACAGTCCTTGCTATCGACGGCCAATAAGAGGAACTTTGCCTACTCTAACACTGAGACCGTACACTCCGGTCACGCGTTGTTAAGGAATACCTTGTTCATTGGGCCGGTTGTGGACTTGAACATAACTCATGGGAGCCCAAATCTCGGTTGCCCATAGGGGTGGTCAACGTGTACTGGAGTGAGCTTGAAGCTTGCACACATTGACACGTTGCAGGGGGCACCAATTGAATGTGGAAGGAGTGAACAATGTTTTTGCAGGGCAACATTCATCGACAGTGACCATAGGAGGTTCGGGACGCCCAACATGGTCGCGCAGACGCTCCAGCCTGAAGAGGGGATGCTGCTACCCATGCTAACCGACAAGCTGGAACTTAGGTTCAAGTGCAATGCATGTGTTCATGTTTAGTTGGTCATTAGAATTATTGATTTTCTTTCACAATGTTGACAGCTATTGGGCAGTCTCACTTGTTGGTAATGAACTGGGACGGTTCATAACAAGTGGGGAGGAATGTAGCAAGAGGACTGGTTTGGCCCTCCCACCTCGTAGTAGCGAGGGGGTGGTTTGCAACCACCCCTCGCTCGTGCAAGGGCTGGCCGGTGACCAGCCATGCGTTGGACATCGGCCGGCTGGCAGCCGGCCGGCTGGGTGGCCAGTGGCCGGTCAGATGACCGGCTGGCCACCCATCGGCAAGCCACCCGTCGCTGATCGAGTTGGTGGCTCCATCGGCGGCCAAGAGGCCACAAGGGCCTAAAGGGTGAGGCTTGTGGCCTTGTGCCCTTGCCTTGGCTCGTCCTCCTCACCAGCAAGAGCGAGCAAGGACGAGGGATAGACGCGAGCAAGAGTGACGCGGGAAAAGAAAAAAATGTCGGCACAAAATCGCCAATCGTGTCTCGCACGGCACAATTTTGCGCTGGCGCGTCAAAAAAAAAAACTCAATTTCATTTAGGTTGAACTACGAGTTTCGAAACCAGAAAAACGTGCAAACTTACGAGTTCAAAGCAATACCCGTCTTGGTTTGAACCCAGAACAAGGGGGTGAGGCAAGGCCGGAAATGGGCTTCTGGAGGCTTGAAATGTTCAAGTCTCCCTATCTTGAATGCGAGGTACCAAAACTAGTGTGCCGTCAATATCCTCTTCCAAGGCCCACCTCTCTAAGGCAGATGAGAGGGCAGATTCAAAGTAGGATTATCCTTTGGACTAATCTTTGCCCTCTTACACCCCCCCCCTCCCCACCATGGCTCCCAAACAGTGTAGGAAGGTAGAAACCAAAAACAAGGAGCGCAGGGGCCAGATGATCTTCATCATCTGGCCCAGGTGCACTACTGTAGCATGCTACTCCGCGAGATTCATCTGACATGAAACATTCAGGACTGCACCGAAAGGACACTCAATATGGAGCAAATGCCCTTCTTCCATAATTATAGCATTTGTTGCAATACATAGATCCTTTCTGAAAGATGTGAAGCACTTTGAAGTCATTGTGAATACCCCACATTTATTCTTCATTTACACGAGCCAAATGGAATTTATGTGTTCCAAGAATTAGACACATGTTTTTCCCCTCTTTTTTACTTGAACATTTCAAACCTTCATTGCAGCTCATCATTTCCACAGCATGCTGATCATAGGATGGTTTCTTCTTCAGAGTCTTAGATGCTCCTTCCATGAGTGGAAGCAGTTGTACCGCTGAGAAATCAGCTGCTCAACAATTTTCTTGCCTAACTCATTATGTATCCTGGCAGTAGCAGCCGGCCTCACTCTCACCCCCGTTTTCAATCACTGTAAAGATTCGTGTCAAGCTTCGATAAAAAAGGGTTCTTAGATTCACATGTATGAGCACCTGCAAGTAGGGGAAGTATATGCTAGTCAAAGATTTAACTCCTGGGGGAACTGTACAGAGAAAGACTAATATCTCCACTATGCAAGGCTGCTACCTCCTTGGAGACTTCACATACACTTAGCTAAGTGAATTCTAACCTCAACACTGTTTTAATCCCAAGCAATGTTACCTTGCTGCACCTGCTCCTCTGCTCCTGCTGTTTCCACCTTGGCCGCTCCCGCTCATGTGCCCAGCGCTGCAAAGCGTTCTACATTCAATGTTTTCTGTCAAGGCAAGGGCTCCTGCTTTCATTCGACATGCGCCACCATCAGAGGACGCTGCTGCAAGCGAATGGGTCCCGTGCGCATGTTGGTGTGGGCCCTCTGCTACGCTTGTGGAGGTGTTCTGGAAGCTTCTGACGGGTGTTGAGGTTCCTATTGGGCACACGAGATGGGACATGGAGGAAAAAGAGGGTTAGGAGGGGGTGGGTAAGGAAAACAAGAGAGCATGCATGGTTCATGTATGGTTCAAATGTGCATGGTTCATGTGTGCATGGTTCATGTGTGCATGGTTCATGTGTGCATGGTTCAAATGTGCATGGTTCATGTGTGCATGGTTAAAGTGTGCATGGTTCAAATGTGCATGGTTGAAATGTGCATGGTTCAAGTATGCATGGTTCACATTATGCATGGTTCAAATATGCTTGGTTCAAGTGAGCATGGTTCAAGTGTGCCAAATTTCCCATAGGTACGAGAACCTTCCTTGGAGACTCCCCTTCCTCCTCCCCCTACCCAGAACCAGCTTGATCCCCTCCCCATGACCATCCCCACCCCTCCCAACCACCATCCCCCCGTCTGCCAACCATGAAGCGTTGCCGCAGCGCTGCCCCACCATACTCCCTCCTGCATCGCACAGATCTCAAGGCAGAGGAAGTTTACTTTTTTCTATTTCTTTATCCTACTATTCAATGATAAGTGTCCAAAAAACAAGAAAAAATCTTGTCTATTATTCCTCTCACACTCCCTCTGGGGAAACATAGACACTACATTGGAGGTGTGCGCAGGTTCATTTGCTTGCCGTAGAAAGCTGCAGCTCTACATGCGTTGCAAAAGTTAGCTCCAATTCTGCATGTGGAACTTTCTTGGAATTCTCCTTGCCCTCAAACTCATCGTTATCATGGCTCACCACGCTCGCGAAAGAAGGCGCAAGAGTTTCCGGAAGGGAGCCGCCACCGTCGACGTCGCGCAGGTGCTGGATGGTGAGCACCTGCGGTCTCATGTTGCACGGACACGATGGAGCGTGTCGACTTTCATCATTACTCAGAAACATGAAACAGACAGATGGTTTGGATCACAGAGTGCATCGAATTCTGAAGGATCATCGCCATGAAATCTTGGGGAAGGGGAACGGACCCGGGGGAGAGGGGTACGCAGGGGGGGG
>SZWC01004557.1:53225-77808 GCA_023375785.1 Penium margaritaceum
TTTCATAGAGTTTTGTGTTTGGATGCCCATGCCCAGAGTTGCAAAGAAAAAAATGGTTTTGGGCCGCTTTAGATTTAACTCACACTAATGCGTGCATCACCCACCGTGCGTTGCGCCAGATTTCTATGCTCTATACTTCTCATTTTTCATCTCTCCCTTCTTTGTTAAGTTATTGGAGCTTATGATCCTTTGGGTGTCTCCGTAGCCTAGCCATTCTTGTTTCTTGCACCAACCTACTTGCTTTTGCGCCAACTCACTTGACAATGTCGCCATTGCAGCAACAGCAAGACTAGGGATTTTTCAAATAGTTTTTCATGGCATCACAGCTACTCCCGTGGGCTCATCGCTACTTTCTCCAGGCATCATTGAATCATGAGGCTGTTGTCGCCCATGAGAACTCCACTTTTTTCAATGGTGATTGTGACCCCTCTTACGCATCTATCATGGTTTGCCAGCCCCACCTCCGCTGCTTCCTCCTCCTATACCCTAAGTTGCCAGACTCAGGGTGTTTTAGCGGTCGAACAGGGGAAGAAAGGAAAACATAAAAATTGTAAGGGATTGCAGCCGCAATAATAGCCGGCCGGCAATAGTAGTGCAGACTCTGACCACTGCTACAACTATAGGGGCTCCCACCGCTACACGGAGTGCTAGCAGCCCCTCAACTAGGCAAAGATCATACACATTCTACATGCAACGTACACGTAGCAGATGTCATCCGGTGACACACGGACGGGTCGCATTGTGGCAACGACAGCAATGGACATCGCCGCTTTCCAAGGCAATATCAGTGATCACAACCCTCCGGGTGGCACGATCATGGAGATTTTCTGGCTGCTAGCACTACATATTCGCAGAGGTGCAAGTGTGTTTTTGCAACCAGGTGGTCCACAGACAGCTTGTCCTATTGTGTTCGTTGCCCGTGATGATGCTTGTGCGGGAGCTATGTCACCTCGCGATGAGGATGGATCTGACAACACTCCCCGGCTTGAAAATTCACAAATTTGTGCATTTCATCGCTGTTAGGAGTTATGTGGTGAGTATCCAACAGAGGCACAATGCTTTTTGGTCTGTTATTCTATGTCAACAACAAGTCGTGAGGAGAGTGACACTCGGATCATTTGTTTCAAAGCCACCCATCACATGACCTGTTGTTGCAGTGACTTTGTGGTCTCTTTGCGACACTTTAGTCATTTCGCACCGGGTCTGGTTACTCGTTACCTGTCCAGGGCGTTGGTGTGGTGTGTTTTGATGGTCCGTCTGGCCCCTTGTATATTTCCAACGTGCTCTTTGTTCCTGCTCTTGAGCTTAACATGTTCTCTATTCATGCTTGGACCATGATGGGTCTCTCAATTGAGCACACGTCTGACTCTGCCATAGTAACGGCCCCCGGCACTCGTACCATTGATCTTCATGCCTCAATTGTCAATCACTTGTATCGTGTGTTTCGTCACACTCCCTCTGCCTCCTCTCCTTCCTCTGCATCTGCTCATGTGTTTGTCATTGGTGTTCTTTCCCCTTAGAACCAGTATTTGTTACACTACCACCTCTGCCATGTGGGCTCAGACATTATTTCACAGCTCGTTTGGATTGAGCCATCCCTCGGTCTTGACGCGGTTTTCTTTGAAAAGCAATCCAAGACCGAATTTCTCTTTTACATCTAGGATAAGATGCATCGTTGCACTTATACTGACTCTACTTTCTGCTCATGTTGGTCCACTCGGATCTTCTCGATCCCCTCCCTGTCAAGTCCCTCTCTGATCGGGGACGATATATTCTCATCTTGACCGGATGAGGTGGGTCTACAGCCTCCGCTAGAAGAGTAATGTCTCCCTAGAAATCCGCCTATTACATGTGATGGTTGAGCGCTAGTCCTGTCACACCCTCCACATGTTCTGCTCTGTTTGTGGTGGTGAGCTTTTAGGCGAGATGAACACCTTCTTTATTGAGCATAGTGTTTTTCAACAGCTGTGCGTCCATGATACCCCACAACAAAATGGCGTGTCTGAGCGCTCGAACCACGACATGGAGGATCCATTCTATTTTTTTTTAGTGCGGTGTTCTAGAGTTCTATGAATTTGAGGAGTTCTCATACATGAAATGGGTCTATGACCACCTACCGCATCATCCTCTTTCAGCCCATGTCACGTCGTACAACATATGGTTCAGCCATTGTGCCAACCTCAGTCTTGCTTGCCTATTGGGGTCCATAACCTGCGTCAGATACAACATGGACCAGCAAGAGTCCAAGGTTTCACCTCAGGGTCGTATGTGTGCCTTTGTTGACATAGCCTAGCATTTTGGGCCCCCCCCTTTCCACCGCATCCTTGATTCTCTAGATGCTCTTGTCTTTGAGGCTCTTACCTACCACGACTTGTCCACCATTCCCTCACTGGCCATCGACCAAGTTCCCAAATGTGTGGCTTCCTGGCAGATGAATGAGCCAAGACCTTTTAATGGGTCAGTTCGGGCCTTCTCACTTGGGGTCATGACTTTAGCTGATGACAATTCTGCCATTTTGGCTGTCGGTCTATTGGCCTTGTCAGTTCCCTTTGGCACATTTGCTTCCATGCTAGTGTCATTCCCACGTAGCATACCTGCTCCAAAGCTAGTGTCGTTCCCCTCTGGCACACCTACTCCTGAGCCATTTTCAATCTTCTCTGGCACACTTCCTCCCATGCCAATGTTAGGCTCCTCAAGCCCACATGCACTTATGCCAGTGTCAGTCCCACGTGGCACACTTGCTCCTCTGCCAATGGCCATCACCATAGACACACCCGTGCCTATGCTAGTTTACTCTAACGCCAATGATCGCATGGCAATGGCAGTATCCCCAATCACACCTGGTCCTCTGCCTACACCTACTTCTACCACGCACAAAGCTACACCAGTCCATGGTCTCCCTTTATCCTCTTTCTTTTCTTGCAAGGTTGTAGCCCTTCTGGCTATGGAATCGTCCCTTGCTACACAACCAAAGGTGAGCACCTCAGCTTTGGGCCACTCCCATGAGCCTGGTAGTGTTCTTTGACCACTGGCCTCCGGGTTTGGATACTCAGCCAGCTGGACATCTGAATGCCCCAGATGTAGTACTCAGAGTGGCAAGCCTGGCAAGAAGGCCCTTGCTCAATGTGTCTAGAACAATTACATTGTGGTGTACCCTGTGTGTCCTGCTGGTTACGAGTTGGTCTCCCGAGAGTTCTCAATCACTTACGATATCCCAACCGACCTTATCGTGGTCAGGTCGAGTTTGGAGGCTTGTTTCTTAGCCACCCAGAGCTCTCCCTTGATGGTTCCTAATCCAAGTGCGTTGGAGGAGACACTCTCGGTTGAGGATGTACATTTGAGGCGTACTACTTGTGAGGATGAGCTGAGAGCAATCCGTGAGCATGGTGTCTATGAGCTTGCTTGTTGACCTCCTGCCTTGGTCAAAGGTTGTACAGGCTAAGTGGTTCTTCCACAAGGAGGTGAAACTTGATGGCACACTAGATTGCTACAAGGCTCACTTGATGAAAAAGGGGTTCTCAAAGGTTTAGGGTGTAGATTTCACTTACACCTTTGTAGCCGGTGGCTGCATGACCACCGCTCACGTTCTGTTTAGGGTTATTTCTCACCGTGACTATGAGATGCACCACATGGATGTGAACAATACATTCATCCATGGCACCCTATAGGAGAAAATCTACATGGGACAACTACGAGGCTTCGTGACAAGGTCTAGCACTTGTGCAAGGCAGTCACCCCTATGCTAGAACCTAGAGTACACCGACACACTGATTCATGTTGGTTATGTATAGAGTGAGGTCGAACCTTCTCTCTTTCTCAAACGTGTAGGTAACAGCTTCACTGCCATCTTGGTGTATGCAGATGACCTTTTGATTGTGTCTCCTTTGATGGAGGCCGTGAAGGAGGCCAAGGCAATCCTTCAAGCCGCCTACATGGCAAAAGACCTTGGTTCTACAACACTTTTCCTTGAAAAGGACATCATGCATGATCATCTACTGCGGACACACTTGCGACATCAGGCATGTTACGCCCACATTGTGGAGGAGCGGTTTGCTTACCTCCTTAGTGTAGTTCCCACAGCCACCACCCCTATCACACCTAACCAGAAAGCTTCCCTAAGGGTGGTTAATCCAGTTTAGCTGAGGGAGACAATGGACGTGACCTTCTACTTGCATCCCATTGGCTCTTGCATGTACTTGGCCATGACCACATGACCCGACATTGCCTTTGCTGTCAACCTCCTTGCGCATTTCTTGTAGTGTCCTTTGGCGAGAGCCCTTGACGTGGTTGTGTGTGTTATATAGTACATGGTTTCCACACCATACCCCTGACTATTCTTTCGACGGAAAATTTTTGTAGTAGTCAATGGCTACACAGAATGTGAGTGGGCCTAGAGCCCTGATGGGCATAGTCGGACCAGGTACATGTTCCTGTTGGATGGCACCATTGTGTCATGGTGTAGCGCCAAGTAGGATTGCATCCCGCATAGCTGATAAGAGACTAAGTATGATATGCTAGGGGCTTGGGATGTAAAGGCAATGTGGAAACATTGTCTGTTTTGTGACTTGCATGATTTTATGTCTTGCATCATTGTGCACTGCAAAAACCAGAGTGATCTTGCCATTACAAATAACTCTTGTGTGATTAATGCACACACAAAGCACGTTGTTGTTGAGCATCACTTTTTGTGTGATCTTGTGGAGCAACAGATGATCTCCGTCATGTGGATCAGCACGGCCATGCAGCAGACATGCGTCCTGACAAATCTATTGGCATGTGAAAAGCTCATGGTGGCCATTTGTTTTGTCAGGTTGTGCCCTATGTGTGAGAGTGGCTAAAAGTGGGATATGCGTGTATTGACTATGGAGCATCGTTTTACGTACGTATGTCAGTTTTTCACGTGCATGGGCATGCGTACCATCGAGTCTTACGGGAGTGTTGTGATGTGAGTTGTCCCCGTCTGTTTGTATAGATTAGTGTGACCACTTGGCCATGTCCATGCTCCTGTACATCCCTGATGCAGACCCACCTAGCACCGGAGCACAGATTAGTGATGGATCCACACACCAACATCTGAAGAATAAACTCCACGGAGTCCTGGGGGCTTGTTTGAGTGTGTTATAGTTTTTTGCTTTCGATAGATTTTTCTCGTTGGACTAGCTCTTGAGCAAGATTTGTGAGTTTTGTATTTTACATCCATCCATTAATGCCACACTCAAGAGTGTGACCAGATATAGCATCTGGGTCAGTGTTTTCCATGTTTAGGTTGAGACAACGCTTTGGTTGGTTGCCTTTGCGCAGAGTTACAGCCAAAATAGTGGTTTGGGCTGGTTTTAGGGCAAACTCACACTGCCGTGTGCATCACTCGCCGTGCACTGTAGTAGGTATTCATGTTGTGTGGTTGTCACTTGTCATCCCTCCCTGCATTACTAAGATATTGGAGCTTATTATACTTTGCATGTCTCACTAGCCTATCCCTTGTCCTTTTTCGCACCTGCTTGTTTCCTAGTGTGCCAACAAAGTGGATAGCATTGCCATGTCAAAAAGGTAAGGCTAGGAACCTTCCTCCTATTTTTTCAAGAATTTTGCATGAATAATCTATTTTTTTAGGTGGAAGCATGTGCAGGGTCAAAAGGACATGTAAGCTATAATGTGAATACAAAAGGGCGCAAGTCACAAATACCATGTTTTCATAACTAAAAATCTCATTTGCCCGTCGAGCAAAGAATAACCTAGTTGCCCATTGGCTGCAGCTATCGTCACACCAATAACAAAGAAAGGAGGCAAAAAGGTATGGCAAATCCGCATGCCATGGATCGACAACTCATGGCATGCGGCGCCCCCCGCTAGTATTGCAAACCCCTTCCTTGAAGGGCTTGTGATACAAGCGGGAGGAGGCTTGTCCAGAGTTTGAGAGGAGTTTGCGACTCTCCATGCAATGCAAGGGAAACTGCTAGGCACCGCTACCATGGGGCCCGACAGGAGCCCGAGCAGAGCTAAAACCCTTAAACCCCAAATGAAATTCAGGGAAGGGTTTGATTGAGATTTGGGTGTTGAAGGAATGGGTTTGCGTGTACAAAAAATTGCTTGAAAGGAAAGAAGGGTGTTTTTTCTCGATCGCGAGGGAGAGATGACCCCTTCATCTTTTTTTACATACAAATCCCCCAGTTTGATTTAGGGTTTCATGTTTGGCGCGGGCTCTGCCCGCACCAAACATACCAACCCCTCAATCAAAGTGGGGGATTTCCATGTCAAAAAATAAAAACAAACGGTTCATCGCTCCCTCACAATTATTGTGTGGAGGCGATATCCCCATGCACTTTTTAGTCTTGCTCGTCCGTCGACGCATGCTGCGAGCGAGCATGATTTCTGACGGGACTTTTCAGGTTTTTTTTTGCTGGTGCTGGACGGACGAGAGTCACACTTTATGTTTTATGGATAGGCAAGCTATTTGGACCATACCAAACATGTTAAGTGAGTTTAGAAAACGTGTACATGTTCATGAAGTCGTCATCGGGCATATCACCAAACTTGAGTTGCTCTCCTATCGCTTATCAATGAAACCATACATCAATTTCTCATTTGTGTGGTGTCTTGGATATCATGTGAGCATAGGATTGTTACAGAACATAAAGGTCTTTCATTGCTAAAGAAACTCCATGGGGTCACACTCACTGGTTTTCCACCATGTGGCACATGGTTTGCAACCCACGCTACAAAAATGTCACTCTACTTTGCCAGACTATTCTGTTGTAAGAGATAGAGTTGCGAGCATAAGAAACACTTTCTACTCTACATGATATTGTACGAATCTAGAAGGAGTTTAAATTGATTCCCTTAAACTGTTTTTGGCTTTTTTTCTATTTCACACACCTATGTTTGTCCTTTTTCTCCAAGTTGTGATACTTCTGCTTTTTGTTAAGTTTTCCATGGCCTCATTGCGTGCATTACACACATTTTGAATAAAAGGGTAGGTTTGCACTACATCGTGAGTACAACATTGTGAGGCAATCCGGGAGGCAACATCTGCGGTGCAAGTGCAGACGTCGGTGCATGCAAAGCGTTGGCATCAAACATGAGACAATTTGAACTCCAAACTTCAAACCTTGAAATTCCCTAATCATGCATACAGCCAGGCTCGAGCACAACCTCCGAGTAAAAAAATCATTAAGTCCTCGTGCCAGAAAAGGCTGATTAATTTGTCCTTATGTGTATTTTCTACGGCTCCAGAACTATTTATCTACATGTTTTTCAGAATTTGGCTCAACCTTTCATGTACTAGTACAACATTGTTACACATGGAATGTCATTGTCTTATCCCATGAAATGTGTCGAGTAATGCAACCCACAATGTAATGGGTGCTTTGATGAATTTATATCGCTCTAATCTCCACTTATCTAACTCAAACCTTCATGCTTTCAATTAACCTCATCATTCTATCTGGGTAGCAAGGGTTACTTGTGTACCCCTCTGTTTGTGCAATCCCTCCTCACCACTAACGTGGGAACTGCTCATGTACACATCAACATGTGACCAAGCATGCAATGTGGAGAAAAAGTTTACTGTATATGAAAGTTATCCTTTTAATTTCAGTTTGTAAATCATTCACTTGTGAATGGGACCTATTGTGTTGAGAGCACAAAACAATGATGGGTAAGAAGGACCGTTCACCATATTGCACTCCTTTTCATGTATCTTTACAATGTTATATATAAAAGCCTTTTGCTTTGCATTGACTAAAACATGATGGATAATCAAGCTCAAATCAAGTGAAATTAAATACACCCTAAACATACGGGGACACAACAGATTGTTGCATGTGCGCGATAAAACTAACAACTGTTGGCTTACTTGTATTCCTCTTGGATCCTGTTGTGTGCATGCTGATGGCTTGTTTGAAGGCAAACTCTGATGGACCCCAAGTACCCTCAATTGAGTGTGTGGGGCATGGGAAAGAGAGGCTGTTGATTCTAATGTTCTATGTTGCAACCATTCCTCTTTCCAACTTGACACTACGTGCCATGCTAGGAATGCAGCATGATGCCACATAGGGTGATGTAGCATAACACACATGCAAGCCCTGTGATTATAGCCAGCCTACCATAATCTCTTGTTTTCCATGGAAAGGATTCATCAAACTAGTGAATTCACGCCCACGATGATTTGAGCGGGGAAAAGGCAAACTGGAAAATCACTAACAATGTGATTTGGGTTTTGCGTACACAATACTTTATTCCATCCCGGGTGATGGATAAAAAAAATTGGCAAAACGCATAGTAAATCATGCTAGATGTATTATTTGAATAAACAGAATTAACTGGTCAGTCCACTCATTCCCTTTAACAGAGAAAGCAAAAGCATAGTTAATCCACCATCTCCGTAGAAAAGAGGTGTGGTTAATCGAGGCCATTCTATACATTGGAGACACAATGTGTGCTCCTTGTCTGCTTTTTCTTTAGGATGTGTAATCATCTATCCTTACATTAGTAATCTATTTCATGATGGAGGTGTATGCTTGTCTTATGTGGTGATTAATTCCTTCTCCTAGTCGAGGGCTCAATGCATGTGGCTAGTGAATGTGTCCAATGGGTTTTTCCTTCATAGGAAAACACACCACGAGCGCACTGAGTGTGTAGCTTTGTCCCATTTCAAAGTCCTCATTTTACATGAAATTGAAGTATTGTTATCATCCTCTTTTGTGTTTCCTGATCATTCAAAATCTTTCCAAAACGAGAGGCTAACATGAGAGTTTAGTGCATGTGGTGAAGGAATTCCCGTCCTATAAAAAATCACATCAACATGACACCTACGAAAAGGCTTTGTCTCATTTGATAAGGGACTAGAAGGAACCAATCTCACAACTCCTGATAGAGTGAGTAAGATAGTGCTTTCTTATCTTTTGTGATAGTAAACCTCTGCTCCCAAGGAAGACATTAGTGTGTGGAGATAGTGCATGTGGCAAGTGCACTCTCTCACCATATGGAAACATGCTACGAACTAACAGTGTACTTTTGTCTCTTGTGATGAATGTTGCGGGAGGTCCGGTTCAGCCTTCCCTCCTCACTGGAACAAGGGGTGGTTGCACACCACCCCTCGCATCAGCGAGGGCTGGCCACCGGCCAGCAATTTGCTGGCCGCCGGCTAGCTCGATGCCGGCTGGCTGGACGGCCGGCGGCCGGCCAAGTGACCAGCCGGCCACCAGCCGGCCAGTCGCAAGCCACCGATTGCGGCCTCAGCCGGATCGGTGGCTGAGGGGCCGCGAGGGCCTTGAGGGTGAGGCCTCGTGGCCTCGTGCCCTTGCCCCTGCTCGCCCACCTCGCAAGCGAGCAAGCAAGGACGAGGGATGAGGACGAGGGACGAGAAACAAGAGAGCCCCTGCGCGAAATCGCCATCGTGCCTCGCACGCAACGATTTTGCGCTAGAACGTAAAAGATGTAAATTGAAATTTGCTTGCGACAAACTGTAACATAGAATAATGGAATAACTCGTGCGAACACACGAGTTCAAGGTAAAATCCCCTAGATTGGGTCCCAAAACTAGGGGTAAGGTTAAAAATGGAGATATGCCTCCGGAGTCTCCCTACTCTGGTTCGTTGATGACGGTTGTCAATCAGTCCTGTGAAGGGGGTAAACCTCTGACGCGGACTGAGAATGACATTCTGCAAACTCCGACGATGACTTCTGAGTAGGACCTGGAGGTTCCGGCCTGTTATAGTGGTATTAGAGCCAGACGTTCCCCGCGACCAAGGGTTCAACGAAAATAGTGGCTATGATGAATAACAAATGCCACCAGCAGCTACAAGCAACAAAAAATACGTAAGAAGGGACTAAAACATCTACATTTCACTGTTTGAAGCGCCGTAAACTATGTTAGGAAGCTAGAGAAGAGCTCTATTATTAGAGCTTCTTCTCCACAGCCTCTCCTCCATCCCAGTTGGCTGTGGGAAATGTTATGGGACAGTATAGGGAGTACCCACACCCAAAACCACCGAATTTTCTCCTCTTTTCAAGGCTCTCTCTCCTCCTCTTCAACCAAATATTGGGGAAGTGTCTTTTCCCAAAATCAGAGACTGTCACGGCCTAAGAGAAAAAGAAAAAGGAGAAAGGCACCACTTTGAGAATTTTTGGAGGCCGCCACACTGCCATGGAGCACAAGGAAGGTGCCTCTAAGGGGGGGCAAGGTGTGCAACAAATACGCAAGAAGAGGCCAAGGAAGACCAGAAGACAAGATGACAAGAAGACATAAGATTAGTGAGGAGGGCGTGTGAGGGGGTACAAACGTTTAGTTAGAGTTGACCCCTCCCCTCCCCCTCACCTTGTTCAGCAGTGCTCAAACTATTAGAGCTTCTTGATCTTGTATTTTTTTTGTTTCTCTAGGGTTTTTTAGCTTTCCTAGTGCCGTGAGTTACGGCTTAGGGTTTTGCCTCCAATCCACGTGCTTGTGCCTAACAGTGGTGGCCCGGAAATTTTGTCTTTTATTCTACCACATGGTTGTGTCAACCGTGGTGGCCTAGGAAATCATAAACTAAATTTATAATTGCCTCACTGAACGTGAGAGAAAGGTGAATTTGGGAGGCGAAACCTGTTTGAAGTGGTGGAGTGATCCTGACAACGGTCTTCACGTGCTAGTTGCACGGGTGACGAGATGGTAAGTGCCACACCGTCCAAGACCATCAAGGGTAAGGTGGTGACGGCCTCACCACACACCCTCAGTGAAATCGAGGGCGCGGGAGCCGCCGCCACAAGCACGGTTGGCAAAGCAAAGGCAATCGTACCGCCAAAGGTAACTGACGCCAACCTCAGCAACACCGAGAAGCGTGCAGAAGCCAGAAGAGTACTTGACGAGCACGTTGACGTGCACATGGATGACCCCCACACGATGGAAGACACGCTCAAGGAATACCACTCAGGCATGGACCCCAACAAAGAGCACAATGCCAACGATGGCGAAGGCAATGAGGATCATGATCATCGCCATCGTCGTGCAACAAAAGCCAGCCAATCGCTCAAGAAGTGCAAGATGCTCGTGGCATCGCCACTAGCTGTCGACAACAGTGAGGTTGCTGAGAGCAACAAAGGCGCCAAAAGCAGCCACGTGGGAATTTCCCGCAAGAACGAGCCAGACCACGTTGCCACAAAGGCAATATGCGATGACCGTCGCCGACTTGTTGAGTTTGCTGCTGAGGCGACGGGCCGACTTAATGTCACCACCGACGGTGGAGGTACGGCACCGCTAAGAGGAGTGGGGGCAGACCCCCCTTCCTACGGTGTGGTTGCAATTGGACAGGGCAGAGCAACCTCAAGCGTCGTCACTGACGACAGCCTCATCCAAAATGTAGAACTTCTTGGATGTGTGTACGCAATTTGTACCCTCCTATAGTGGATAAAGGTACACGTACAATGCGAGGCCCTGGAGTCCATCGCCAATGCTCTGAGGACATCAGAGCTGAAGTTTGCATTCGCCAACCTGCTGGCCCACTTTGGGTGGAGCATCATAGATGTGGACCGATTGTCAGGTACAGCGCCTGGCCGCTCATGAGGCAAGCCGCCGATACAATGACCATGACAATGCGTTGTAGAGCGTGACCCAGGTGTGGATGTAGCAGCAAGTGCAGAGCGCCACAGCTGTTGATGCCACTACCGATGGTAGCGACGACTTGCCTACCTCAACGACTTCAGGGCAAGTCATGAATACGTCCTTCGTCCATAGTGTGGAGATCTTCCGAAAGGACATGAAGCTGACCAACAGGCTAAACCGCATAGAGCATGTTTTACGTGTCCACAAGGATCCACTTAGTCAGTGGGGCGACCTTGCCACGACGCAAATTGAAGACAAGCTCCTCAAGAATGTGGTCAAGGAGTGGGGTGTGTAGTAGCCGCACCTCAAGTGGAAACCCATGCCGTGGGAGGCCTTCTATGTGATCATGCATAAGAAGTGCACCCAGCATGAGGAGGTGCAGCGCGCCTTCTACAAGATCAAGGACATCAGATATCTGGGTAGCTTGCTAGAAGCCTACTTGAGCGAGTTCACCGTACTGGTGGAGGAAGCCGAAAGCTTCATCAAGGGCAATGAGACTAAGATGTTCAAGTACCAGTAGTGCATGCTAGCTGGAGTACTTTTGTGACGGTCTTACCAGCAAGAAGCTAAAGGACAAGACCACCGCAATGGCAACCAGCCATGCTTGGACAAGCTAGAGAGTATTGTGTGACTACATGAGCAAAGTGTATTTAGTGACCAAAGGCACTACTCAGACGCACAGCCAAACGCTCGTGCACAGGAAAGGCCGCGACATACGCATGGAAGCTACAGAGGCTCGAGGAGCAGCCGGGCAGCGGGGCGAGGCCAAAGGCAAGTAGCCCATAAACCCTCCAGTCAAGAAGATTGGCAGGCACAAGACCCCAAACCAATGGCGTAGCAGCGACAATGACAAGATGCAGGCAGCGTGTGCGCGACGCAACACGGCCTTCCGCGACGTACTATGCCACAGCTGCATGAAGCCGAGCCACTTTAGGTCTCAATGCCCAAAGGTTACTGGTAGGGGACAATGGGTCGTGGTGTTTGCCGTAGGAGTAGCACCTCGTGGGGATGTTGCAGAGGGAGGCCGTGGACAAGGCCGTGGACAGAGGCGTGGTCTTGGCAATGGACCCAGCCGTGGAAATGGACAAGGTCGTGGTGCGGTTTTCCCAACCCCCTGAGTGACGATAGTGGGGACCACCCAGGGGTAAATGTGGACCGCGAGTGTGGATTGATGTCTTCAGATGACGATGTTAAACAATTTAAATCTTTGACAAGTTCAAATGTCTCTTTTGTTTTCTCCCCCCTCATTGAACCTCATTCTACACTTGCTAGTCGACATTGCCTACTAGATCTTGCATCACCGTACGAGATGCATGACCAAACGTGCTTAGTGGTGGTGATACCATCCGCTATCCATGAACTGTCATACACAGTAATTGAAGCAAAAGCCATGAAAGTAATGAGCTCAAACATGTTCGCGGCACACTTCGTCGACATTTTTGACCCAGTCACATTCAAGGACTGGAGGGTGCTAGTCAAGTTTACATGTTCCCACAAGATGTAGAATTGAGTGGGTGAATCATGGGAGTTACGGCACCCGTCATACCGATTCCGTGTTTATCACAAACTGGGCTTGCCATCGTCAAGTCTCTTCACTCAGAAGAGTGGAGGAAACATGATGATGGAGTTCAAAGGACACCTAGCTGGTGCTCCCGTGACCGTACTTGTTTACACTGGAGGAGATGACTCCTTTGTCAGCGTTGGCTTAACCCGACAGGTTGTCATGAAGTATGAGTTATCAAATGGGGTAGTTGTTGTCGGTGACAACCGTACGGTACCCGTGATCAGTACCTATAAAGCAAAAACTGGTATTCAAGGGAAAACACAAAGTGTCACGTTGAAGGTACTCAACCGTCTTGACCCGTTTGACGTGGTAGTATGTGATCCCTGGCTCCATGAAAACAAGGCTCTAATGTGCTTTGAATCAAAGCGTTTGATCCTCCAAAAAGGGCAGCGTCACTTTACGCTGCTTTTGAGTACGGAAATTTCACCGACACGACTCAAAGTCCATGCGAGTTTGTACGCGATACAGGTCAAGAGACGTATTTGTCAAGGTTGTCGATGAATCTTGGCCCAGTTGCAGAAAATGGAGGACGACACAAAGGAAGACACGCCACAAGAGATCAAGTCTCTAATGGCAGAGTTCTCGGATGTATTCCAAGACCCACCTGCTAGGCTTCTGCCAAAACGACACATGGACCACGCGATTCCGCTGCAACCAGAGGCGACTCCTCCGTTCAGACATATGTATCGCCTTAGTCTAGAAGAAATGCGTGAGGCCAAATGCCAAATCAAGAAGTACTTTACAAAAGGGTGAATCGACCCAAGTAGCTTGCCGTATAGTGCTTGTTTTCTTTTTAGGATACGATGCGCCGATCTGTTTTGTGAACAAACACTACGGTGGTTTATGCATATGCATATACTACCCTGCGCTAAACAAGCTGACGGTGAAAAACCAATTCCCCTTACCGCAGATTGAGGACCTATTTGACCAACTCCAAGGGGCTAAAGTGTTTTCATCCTTGGATTTGTCTCAAGGTTACCATCAAATCCATGTCGGGAAAGATGATGTGTCCAAAACTATGTATCGAATGCACATGGGACACATCCAGTTTTGAGTGTTATGCTTCGGGCTAACGAATGCCCCGGCGACCGTCCAAGGAGAAATGAATCGAACGTTTTCCCAACAACTTCCTCCATTTGTCTTGGATTTCCCAGACGACATCCTGGTTTTCTCCAAATCCATGAAAGAGCACATCTACGTGAATTGCTTGTAATCCTTCGGGAACTAAAGTTCTATGCAAACCTTGGCAACAGGAGCCAATGAGACGGAAGTTAAAGGTCACATCCACTGTCTCCCTCAGCTATGCTGGATTAACCACCCTTAGGGAAGCTTTCTGGTTGGGTGTGATAGGGGTGGTGGCTGTGGGAACTACACTAAGGAGGTAAGGAAACTGCTCCTCCACAATGTGGGCGTAACATGCCTGATGTAGCAAGTGTGTCCACAGCAGATGATCATGCACGATGTCCTTTTCAAGGAAAAGTGTTGCAGAACCAAGTTCTTTCACCATGTAGGCGGCTTGAAGGATTGCCTTGGCCTCCTTCACGGCCTCCATTAAAGGAGACACAACCAGAAGGTCATCTGCATACATCAAGATGGCAGTGAAGCTGTTACCTACACGTTTGAGAAAGAGAGAAGGTTCGGCCTTTCTCTATACATAACCAATATGAATCAGTGTGCCGGTGTTCTCTAGGTTCTAGCATAGGGGTGACTACCTTGCACAAGTGCTAGACCTTGTCACGAAGCCTCGTGGTAGCTCCATGTAGATCTTCTCCTATAGGGTGCCATGGATGAATGTATTGTTCACACCCATTTGGTGAATCTCATAGTCACGATGAGAAACAACCCTGAACAGAGCGCGAGCGGTGGTCATGCAGCCACCGGCTACAAAGGTGTAAGTGAAATATACACCCTAAACCTTTGAGAACCCCTTTTTCATCAAGTGAGCCTTGTAGCAATCTAGTGTGCCATCAAATCCGGTCACAAGACCGGCTGCCACTCGGCTACAGAAAACCGGCAGCTCTCTGCTGGTTACGTACCAGCAGCTTGCGAAGAGCTGGCCGCCGACTGCCAATTGGCCCTAGCGATGGGCGGTGTCAACATCCTTTCTTGTGGGAGGAGGGAGGGCAAAACTGGCCATCCCGCTGTATTCAACCTGTCATTTTTGTATCCACAATTGTGAGTGGAGGCAAACTGTGCCATTAGTTGCGCTCCCTCAATCACTTGGAGACAATCGTCTGCCCCTGTCTCCTCCTCAGAGGGTGCATTCTTTCTTACTAGTTTGACTGTCAGAGACATAGTTTTTCTCCGTCATCATTGAGCAGATGTCTTGTGCAGTATTTAATGCCAAAGTTTCAATTTTTTTTTTTGGCAATCTCACCGGCAACCTACCCTCATTTTGTTCCATCGGTAGTTAGTCTCCTAGTGGGAGAGCTCGATACGTCAGCCAAGCTGAACCTCGCTCTTTTCCAACCGTTGGACACTGCATCCATTCTGTGAGTAGTTGTTTGCTGTTGCTTTGTTGCCTTTTGCACTCTAGTGCTCCTGCTTCCTACCTCACTACTGTGGACTTGACCGCTTCTACAACAAAGGGAAAACGGGACCTTACAGTCAACGGTCACGGAACCCATTTTCAGTGGCCAGGACTCCAACTCTGGAAAAACCTTCGGTATAGATGTAAGTGTGCGACAACATGCCATAGTTGCGTAATCCTTTTGTCCATCAATCTGCTTCACCAACAAACATCCCTACATTATTTGGATTGCACACTTTCTCCACTTGTTTTTTGCAGCTCGACCAGGAGGCACGACCTCGTGGCTTTTGGATCAGAATATTGCAGGATCTACGTCACTTGTTCCACTCGCTTTTGTGAGCGAGGGCGGTAAAGTGCAAGCAAAGCTTCATGTCCTAACACCGCCACTCATCAGTGGTGGCACCACTTTCTTGTGCAAATGAGTGCCAACGTCTTGTTCACGTCATTGTCTTGTGTGATAGCTTTACACAACAGATGTTCTATGAACTTGTTTTTGCAGAATTTCTACGACAAACCCCGCTACACAAAGACTTATACTGAAGAGATCTTAGCTACCGCTACTTGTGACGGCTTCTGCTGAGGGTTTGTTTTCATAACGTACTGCTCTATCTAGGAAAATTCACCGGATTGACCAATCTTAGAGGCGATGAAATTGAGGTGTCGTAAACTTGCAGGTTTTAAACTTTCCACGCTTGTCATAGACGCCTTGTAGGATCTGGTACATGTTGCTTTTTTACGTGCTCCATAATGCATCTCCACTCTTGTGGGGAAGCATCAACGACTCCAATGCTTTGAGGTAGAGTGAACGCTTGAAAAATGTCGATATGTTCCACGTTTTTTCTCCTCTTGTCTGATGTATGCTCTGGTACTTGTGCCTCAAACACCACAAATCGTGTGTGCAGGAACTCTTGTGCGTCAAGCATCATGGTGTGATTGCATATCTTTGACTTTCGAATGTCGTAAAAGTTGAGGTTATTTCACTGATATTGTGAGAGCACATTTGAGGTGAGACCGCATGCCACAACACATCTATAGAAGATGCATAGATTCTGTCAAGAAATCTCCCATTTGTTCTACATCAGGCATGTACATAAGGTTTACACTATTGTTGAGGACCTTTGACCGGGTCCAATATCCATCAATGTCGATGTGTTTCGTCAGTCCTTTGAACTTGGTAGAGTTTTTAACGTAGATTTCAGTAGGCTTCTCTTGCTAAAATCCGATGCCATCAAGGAGGTTCCATAGGCAGGACATCTCTTGTGCTGCAAATGTTTTTGTGACACACTTAACCTTGGAAAAGCTGAGTGCGATGATTTTTTTTTGCTTGCTCGACCACAGAATTGCAGCACATAGAAGAAGGCACACAAAGCTGGTAGTGTTGTACCGTGCCTCCAAAATTGGCATCGATGTAGGAAGTCAGATGAAGGTCATTGAATGTGCCAAAGCACATTCTTCATCCTTAGTTTCTGTCATGTACATGGGGGCATGGTAAAGCTCTTTGCATGCGTCAGTTGCGCATGTCTCATTCCCGTGTGCAAGGTTCTGCACTACATACTGCGGATCAGGTTGTATGCAGATTGCAGCATGCATAAGTGACCCGACTCTGCTAAGGTAATCGGTTTCACTCCTCCTACTTTATCCCTGACGAGTAAGCTACTGTTGGGTGAAAGGTGTTGGTACGTGCCAAGTGGGCATATCAAAGTGCTCAGAGAATTTTGTGAAGTAGGTCTCATGGCTCAGATCCAAGGTACACACGTAATGATTGCGCTTTGTGTTCATGGCTAGGTAAAACTCAAAGGTTGGCAAAACGTTCATGTTCACCTCTTCGGCAATGGAAGGGATCGTTGCGTGAATGAACTTGACAGATGAGCAAATGTTGAGGATGTCATCCACGTTCACCAATGCATAGTATTCGGGATGAGCATTGAGAGCAAGGTTGTGTCAAAAGCGATAGTTGTTGTAGGCAGATGGATTTTTGTTGATGATTTTCAAAGGGGCTTGGAGCTTTCTATGCTATAAGAGTGGAAATTGCTTCAAGTTGAAGAGGCACTTTACCAACGTACAATTTCATCCACTGTCCTCATCGTATCCATGTGGCTGATTCATGAACAGGGTAATGTCAATCTCTCTGTGCAACGAGGTGTCATTGAAATCCAACTTCTTGCATCGTAGTCCTCAACTATTGTAATAGCAAGCATGACACGCGATGTTGTGTAGCGACTCATGAGGGTGTATGTCTTGAAGAAGTGTTTTCCTACCACCTCAGTAAAGCCTTCTTCAACAAGTCATGCTATAAATTTTGCTTTGCTTTATTCTTCCTTGGTCTTGATGTGAAAGACCCATTTTACCCCCACAGGTCAAGAATGTGGCGATGGTTCAGTGAGCTCCTATGTCCCCTGCTCCATCAAGTTGTTGTAATATGCATCCAGCGATTTTTTTCACTCTACTGTGTGTTTGCAACTTACAGCTTCTTGTCATGCTTTTGGCTTTGGTGGAAGCTCTTTCACTGGAATCAAAAGAAATGCTACGAGGTATGTCATGGAAAATTCAACAAAGACATCCCCATCCTCCTTGTACACATAGCATAAGCTTATGGCTAGATTGTGCTCTTTCAAGTCATCCCCCTTGAATGTCTCCATTTGTGTATGCAAGAGGCGTGTAAAGTACCAATTGCTCACTGTGATTGACAGCTTCACCTTTCGTGTCGGTCGTGGACCATTTTACCCATCCTCCACCTGGAAATCATTAATGCCTACATCCAAAGGCTTGTTGGCCAAGGCGGAACGTTCAAGGTGGTGAGCTGCAAGGAGTACACGTGTGCATAGCCTCCTCTTGGGTCTCATCCAGATCCACAATGGTGAGTGGAATTGCATCATTGTGGTTTCAGCAAAGTAGACCAAGCTTCCCATCCATTTGTTCCATTTCATGTCGGAGCTTTGGAATTTCAAACCCGTCGTAGACCAAGAGGATCAGCCCATTCCTATGTGGGAGGATCATAGCATTTGGTTGGCTCCACACGGCTTGGACATGTTCCTGGCAGGTGGACAGAGGATGGAATTGATAGAAAGTTGTAGATCCTCAATCTCCACTATTCTGGCCCATTGTTTCAAGCCTCTTGTTCTTCTGCTGCATAGTAGGTTAGAGAAGAAAAAGTATACAGTGCATGGGTAAACACCTAGAAGAACGAGTGAATTCTACATCTTTCATTCTGCGGTTTTTTTAGGTGGCACCTGATCAATTTGATAGTAGATTGTTTTAATAGAATACTTGTGCATAGTCATTGTTGTGCCTTCACCGCTTGATAGGCTGTTAGTCGTTGTCAGTGAGGATATATCACCAAGTTTATGTAAAGGCATCAACGGATCCAAAAACTCTCATTGCGGTCAATGGGTCCTGCTACAGACATCAACCTGGTGGGATTCTACCAGCACAGTTGAACCAAAAAACCCAATCATACCCCCTTCCCCCGATGTCTTCTCCATTACCCCATCATTCACTTCAACTTCTTGCATAAATCATGTCCCATAGTTATAATCTCTAATGGCCTTCTCCTTCCACCAAGACAATGATGTTCCCTCTCACCAAGCTCTATGTGGTTGAAATTCAACAGCAACTACCCCTTTTACGTCTTCACTTATTCTGGTGCCTCTCCAACTTTCAACCACAAGAAATAGCTTCTTCGCCATAGCGTCTTCACTCGCTTCTACATCCCATCCGTTCTCCTAGACCCCGGCATCTTCCATTTTTGTTAAAACAAGTATGTTAGAGGGCGGACATATCCGAGGTGCTGTGTTCGCGCAACGCAGTGACAATGACTGACAAGAAAACCATGACGAAGGTAGGTGCCTGTTTCGATAGAGCATAAACAAGAAATTTCGAGTGCGAGATCTGATATCTACTCTATACCTTTATCTAAAAGCAACAATACAAATACCTGCTTTTGCAGTCTGCACCAGTTAGATATGCCGATCGAACGAGCAATTTTGGTGAGACAAAAAAATGGATAGCAATACATGGTCCACTTGCTGACGAGGGCCTTCCTGCCGACTCTTGCTTCACACACTACCTTCCATGAAACAGTCCCGAAGTAAGCGGAAGTGGAGCTGGTCGATTCGGTTTGTCATTCGACTTGTCTTTTATAAAATCTTTGCAGTTCAGTGTGGTCCAATCTCAGCAATTCATTCGTCCGATACCTGTTTCGATGTTTAGATGTTTAGACGTCATACATCTTCACTTCGCACACACGTAAAGAAATCTTTCTATCCTAAACAATTCACTAACAACAAATGGCATCCATGCAATACGGCTAGAATTTTTTTTCTCAGCACTTTGATGTCGTCATGCATGTCAACAGGTGGCAAGTAGGCATCTGGTATGTGCTTGGACAATGAGACTTCTGGCTTCATGAGGATGCATTACAAGATTGGGGAATACAAACAAAAGGGCGACCATGTCTCCGCGCCAAGATCAGGGTTAGACAAGGCACTTCGGAGAAATTCACCCTATATTTAAACACTCTCTATTTTACTATGGTTGTGCTCGGAACTCCACCACTCCCTACAGGCTCCATGTTTTGGAATTTTCAAATGCTTCCCTCTCGTGAAATTGGGAGGGGGGTATTGTTTGTATGTTTCTGTCCTCTTCACCCTTACCTCCACCCTCCAACCAAGATACTCAAACGATATCAGGATCTCCGTGAATGAGCATGAATTCCAGCTTCCCTGTATGTATAAGGACCCTGGATTTGCCAGTTACACCAAGTATGAGACAGAACAAAAAGAAAGCATATGTGGCTCTATGTCCATACTCTCACTCGACTGGAATTTACCCCGCAGCTTTTCTATTTGGAGATCTAAATGATTAAAACATAAACTATTTCCATAACACATACCACAACATCACAATCTCATCGTATTCCTTCGTGCCTCTTGTTCTCCTCGTGAGACAAAACGACACTCTCATCTTCCACTCATCTAGCACTGCAATATAGCGAATGAGGCAAGGAATATCATTTTGCTTGAGGAATCACCGTAACACCGATCAGGGCTGATGTTAGTGAGACTCATTCTGCTCGTCATGGGAGAAGCCACAAATGGTGTCACCATTGCCTCGCAAAGATGAAGTTTCGTAACCGTACACAGTAGTGTCAACTTGGTTTTTGAGAGGGTATCTCTTCCTTTTGTGGCCATTATTAGTTGGATCGATGCTTTGCACAACCAACCAATATTAGATGCTAAACCTTAAGTTCTTCATTTCCCAACTCTATCCATTCCTTCTTCTACGTCATTCACCGATTGAGTTTTGTGCATCATAATCCTCTCGGACGTTGGCTCTATCTCCTTCCATGTCAGTTAACTCAACACTTGTTTATCCTTGGAAAGGTTTCCTTCAATTGGACGTTTTGGACACGTCGAACCTCTACAGTACCATTTCCCTAACCATCTAATCGTGCTTGACGACTCCCCTTGAATCCTTGCGTGTGTGGAGTTCTCCATTTTGTTCATATGTACATCCACCATTTGAGTAGGTTTCATGCAAGTCATTAAAAATGAGACATAGTAAACATCCATTGTGCAAAAATAGAAGGGTAAGACCTGGAAGTGTCTCCTTGGCCCTTGTTCTCAAGAAATCTACTGCACATCCTCATGCACCTAAACTAGTTCCATAGTAGTGGCACCAGTACTGATGTCATCCATATTGACACTTTTATAAAGCCTCTATTTCCCTTCCATTCCCGAACAACGTCTCTGTTTGCTCCTTTGTCATCGGGGAATAATCAAACATTGCGCCCACCCATTCTGGATGTAACTATACTCTTTCATGATTGTGGTCCATCTTCCACTTTACCCTTGTCAATGGTGTCTACCTCGAACTCGACCTTATGAATGGTTGTCTTTTAACTTTGAAAGGTGGAGGCAACTGTTACAAGGCGAAGATTTTCAATTGACTGATAACCATCATTGGTGGGAAGACACCACAAGATGAAGATTGGACCGGACTAGCCATTCAGTGGTTTTGGTGTTCCACTTGTGTCACATCACATGGATTACACTTAAGTTAGGGAAACTTCTGAGAGTTTGTTTGGCTCTATTATGATTTGTGATGTTCTTGTCCACCTGTACAGTTTACTAGGACCACTCGGCCATGCCCGTGCACATCCCTGATGCGGACCCAGATGGTACCGGTGCGACGTCTGGTGGTGGACTATCAGCTTGGAGCTGACCAACGACCGTCCCAGAGCTCTGGACGCTGCTCGGGACCTCTTGAAGTTTTCTTTGCATTACGTAAGAGTTTATCGGTGGACTGGCCGTGGTCCTGATTTGCATTCCTTTGCATCTGATACCATGAGAAAGTGCGTAGAAGCTTCCTAGCAACACGGCCGCTGACCGGGCGTCAGTGCCTAGTCAGACGGTGACGACAGTCACAGGTCGTACACACAACGGCAAGGGTTTGGCTAGGAGACACAAGTCAAAGTGTCAGAATGCTTCAATATAGCATATGCAGAGAGAAATGACAACTGATAGGTCCAGGGCATGAATACCTGCCGCGGCGCACGGCGGGTGTCGCTCGCGGCAGTCCAAGAGCTGTCCTAAAACCGGCCCAAAAACACTGTTTTGGCCGTAACTCTGCGCACACATGTCAGAATCCTACGCCGTCTGAACCTAGACGTGCAGAATCAAAAGACGCACGCAACGACTGGTCACATGCATGCATCCATNGGCGCCTGCAAGACGTAGAAGGCACAGCAAGGAGTCCCGGTGACATCTGGGGCTCTGGAACAGTGGTCGGTCAGCTCCAGACGGGTAGTCCGCCGCCTGTCGTCGCGCCGGTGTCACCAGGGCCGCCTGCCTCAGGGATCTGCATGAGTATGGACACGGCCGAGTGGTCACAGTAAACTGTACAAGAACGGCACAAAGCACAACACTCCCCCATGACCCGATCGTACGCATGTCCATACGCGTGCAGCACTGGTACAACCACATAGTGAGTGACACAGACAGATGAGACGACAACGTACATCCCACACTCAACCACTGTCACGCACGGGGAGAAGCCCAACAGAACGAATGGCCACCAGGAACTTTCCGCGGGCAAGTGCCTTCGTCAAGAAATCAGCTTGCTGCAAGTCAGTGCCAACCCACATGATGGAGATCACGCGTCGCTCCACCAGATCACGAACGAAGTGATTCTCAACCGCAATGTACTTTGTGCGAGCATGAAAAACACCAGAGTTCTCCGCGATGGCGAGAGTACTCTGGTTGTCGCAACGTAGCACAATGGCGGGTACAAACTGCCCAAGCTCAAGAAACAAGCGCTGCAGCCAAACTGCCTCTGCAGCCCCTGCCCCCAAAGCCACATACTCTGCCTCCAACGAGCTACGTGCGATGCAGCCCTGCTTCCCGCTTCGCCAAGTCAAAGTGGTACCACCGAGCAGAAACACGTAGCCAGTGCGTCTGCGCATGTCAGAACTCCAAGCCCAGTCGCTGTCAGTGTAGCCGTCAAGGACCACCAAACACTGCCGACGAAAGCAGAGTCCGAGATACGGCGTGGAGACCACGTACCGTACCACTCGCAGAGCCGCGTGAAGAGCTCTTGCACGTGGAGCTTGTGAGAACTGAGCGAGGAGGTTGACGGCGAACGCGATGGCGGGACGCGTGGTAGTGGCCAGGTACATGAGAGATCCGATGAGACGGAGGTACAAGGTCACGTCCACTGTCTCCCCCAGCTATGTAGGGTCATCCACCTTCAAGGCATCCTGCCCATCAGGTGTGAGTGGTGTGGAAGCAGTGGGCACTGCACCAAGGAGATTGCTAAAGCACTCCCCCACGACTCGTGCGTATTGGGCCTGAAGCAGCAACAGTGTCCGATGCCTGCGATCTCGCACAATCTCCATACCAGGAAACACCGATGCAGGACCGAGGTCCTTCATCCTGTAGGCGGTCTGCAGGACAGCCTTGGCCTCCTTCACGGCCTCCAGTGACGGAGACGCGATCAAAAGGTCATCAACATAGACCAGGATGGCGGTAAACCGCTCGGGTGTCGGTAGGATGAAGAGTGAGGGGTCTGCCTCGCTCTGTACGTATCCTACGCAAGTCAAGGTGCCAGTGATCTCCCGGTTCCAACACCGTGGAGACTGCTTGAGGCCGTACAAGGACTTGCGCAAGCGCCACACCTTGTCACCGTCCTCAAAGCCAGGTGGCTGAGCCACGTAGATCTCCTCATCCAAAGAGCCATGGAGGAACGTGTTGTTCACATCCATCTGGTGTAGTTCCCAGTCATGCTGAGCTACTACACCGAACAGAGCTCAAGCTGAGGTCATGCGACCGATAGGGGCAAAGGTGTCAGTGTAATCAACTCCCTCGATCTGAGAGAACCCCTTGACGACCAAGCGGGCCTTGTAGCGTTCCAGTGAGCCATCCGGCTTCACTTTCTTGCGAAAGACCCACTTGACCTAAATTGCCTTCCTCCCAGGGGGAAGGTCGACCAGCTCGTAGACCCCGTGCTCTCGGATAGCGCGAAGCTCATCCTCGCAAGCAGCTCGCCAGGCATCAGCATCCTGCGATGAGAAAGCCTCCCTCAATGTGCCCAGATTCGGCGCCATAGAGGGGGAACTCTGCGTGGCAAGTGCACACGCCTCAGTGTCTGGCCTGACGGCCACAAGATCAGCTGCTGCGTCACAGGTGATATGGAACTCGCAAGTGACCAGGTCGTGCCCTATGGGGCACGCTGGGTGTACCTCTGAAAGCTCAGTGCGGACACTCAGGCCTAAGGCCTTTGTGCCTGGATCACCGCTCGCGATGCTGCGAGAGGAACGTCTGGGTCCGGAACCCGAAGCTCGCTGAGCTCCAGAATCCAGTGGTCGAAGGCGACCACCGGGCTCACGGGAGTAACCGGAGGTCGAGGGGCGCAC
>SZWC01004557.1:139948-161537 GCA_023375785.1 Penium margaritaceum
GATTGTGGTTAGTTGTTTCCTAGCAGCCCCCCCGCAGCCACCATCACTGTCATTGTATCCTTCCTTCTCTTTATGTGTCTAGTGGTTTGTGGATACTTGACACATCACATGACCTCTTTCATTGAATCCGTTGTGTCCCTTTGTCCCTTTGGCTATGTTTGATTTCCCTTGACCAGTTTTGGTCAGTTGCTCTTGATCTAGGGTACCGGTTTTGTACGCTTTGTTTGTCCTAGGGGAGTGCTCTTCATTACAATGTGGTATACATGCCTAGCCATAGATCAGTTTTCTATCTATCATGATGCTTGAAGACCAATGCATGGACTTATCCTCCAACTACGGTGTTGCTTGTGTGTTTATTTGCTCCACAAGATGTATGATGATGCATGGTGTTCATTGCGATAGCCTGTTTTGTGAGCCATCATTCTCTCTATTATCTTCCACGTCTACGTTGGTGCATGTTGCTTTCTTTCTCATCCCTGCCCATGCTGAGGTTTTGCACCACACCCTGTGTCACATTCATACTACAACCATGGAAAGTCTGTTGTGCACGTGAAGTACTTATGACCTGGACGCTACAACGTGCCCTGCTCATTTTCGTGCTTATTGCCTTGAAAGTGCTCACGGAAAGATGTACCATTTCCCATTCTCCCCCTGTGAGTCTTGCATGTCACATCCTCTTGGCCTTTTGCATGCTTACATCATGGGGTTTCTGCCTCATGATGCCCGAGGAGGGTTGGCATGCTTTGTCTTGTGACTCACCGATGACTAGTCTCGTATTTTTCTTGTTTTTGCTCTTCATGAAAAGAGTGATGTATGTTCCATCATTGAGTTGTGGCCTCCCAGGATGAGCTAGCCTATGGTTTTCGTCTTTGCATTGATGACTTTGTGGTAGTAAGTTCATGGGTCTTTCTATACATTGTCTTCCTTCTTTTGGGGTGCGTCTGGAGGTCACCACCCCCCAGACACCCCAACATCATGGGATCTCAGAATGCTGGAATTGCATCCTTGCAAATGGTGTTCATACTCTTTTACCTTCATTCATTCTTAAACCCCTCTTCTTGTTCAATTTCATGTCTAACATGACGTGGCTACAGATTTGTGTCCAACATGGTCCACTCCCATGCCATGTTACGCCTTTTAAATTTTGGTTTTGCCACTGGACAGACCTTTTTCTTGCTCCAGTCTAGGGCTATTTCTCTGCCGACAGGCTCATTGAGGACCAACACGATAGCAAAATCTCCCCTCTTGCTCTTCATTTTCTGTTCCGTGGTTTACTAGCCCTGTTCAAGGCATGGCGTTTTATGACCTCATTTTGTATCACAAAATTGACCCATGTAATGCCACCGTCTTCGAGGATCTTATTCAGCATGACTTGTCTCCTCATGTCCCTTTGTCCTTTTTCTCCTTCCTTCGTCAGCTTGGGGGAGGTCTGCATTTTCCAGCCTTCGATGTCGGGGGTGTAGCTCCCTCTCCCCACTAATACTAAGTGTCACTAGCATCGTCGCTTGTTCTCTGGGTCGCTACGCCCTCCTCCAAGCCCACTTCAAGGTCTGAATTAGTATCAGAATCAGATTCAGAGCCGCTGTCTTAGTCAGAGTCACATGCACTCCCTTTGAGCCTTGCACAATTCACCCCTAGTTGGCTGCCCCTTGGCCTGTTGTGCTTGCTACTGCTCCTAAGCCTTTTGCACATTGGCGAACACTTTGTTCTCCCTCTTCGCAGCCATCCCCACAACGGGTCAGTTGGTCCAGCGCGTCCCTGTCCTTGAGAGGACCGACTGATCTTGAGTGTGACCATCAACAACACTATGCATGTTCATCAGGGCTTGTATGTTTACAGCCTTGGGTAGGACTTTACATCGCTACTTCCTAATTTTCCTGGTGTATCCACCCCAATGAATTGTGCCGGCCAGCACCTGCTCAAATCATTGAATGTGTCACAGCTGGGGTAGACGGTGGATGTTACCAAT
Source organism: Penium margaritaceum (assembly GCA_023375785.1). Classification (NCBI taxonomy): domain Eukaryota; kingdom Viridiplantae; phylum Streptophyta; class Zygnematophyceae; order Desmidiales; family Peniaceae; genus Penium; species Penium margaritaceum. The sequence continues at coordinate 141,918 of SZWC01004557.1, forward strand.
TACCTCAGCGTTATTGGTTTGCTTGTATTCCTGGCAAAGATAGCACACGACAACGTGGCATTTGAGGTAAAATTACTCTCGCAATTTGTGCACCAGCCAACTGCACGCCATCTCGAGGCAATGCTTTGTGTTGTTCGCTAAGCGCTTTCTACAAGGTGAGTGGGCCTGTGCCTTTGTGCACAACCATGAGTCATTATCGATGGCTACACAGAAAGTGTCTGGGAACATGGCACGGACGCCCGTAGCCAGTTTGTATACATCTTCTTTGTTGTTGAAATTGATGTCTGATGGAAAAGTGGCAAACAGGGATGCATGGCGCGCAACTCCAGCAAGGTTGAGGGTTTTGCATTCAACAAAGATACATGTGAGAGCATCTGGTTGTGCCCCTTGTTCTCAGCATATGGGTGTGCCCATATGTTGCATCATCCTGCAATGGGACAACCAAAGCACCAAGGTCCTTGCTGAGCTCAATGACATGCAGACACAGGTACCAAGAACAACATCAAGCATTGTTTTGTACATGAGCACACTACAGAAAGAGAAGTTTAGATCATCTGGACCGACACGTGTCAGCGACGTGTAGATTTTTCCACTAAGGCATCCAATGGTCGGTTGGTCAGCTGTGAACGATGTTCGCATGTTGCTTGCTCGTGATGCTTCTGGTTGAGCCCTTGCCTCTTGTCCTGAGCCACTCTTATGTTATTCCTTGCCTCTGTTTCTCCCCTATTGTGATGGTTGCACCGTCGTTGCACCCTTATGAATGAGAGCATGTGGGGTTGTGCAAGATGTCATGGGGAAGATGTGTGACCTCTAGTTCTAATTGTTGTGCAAGTCATCTTCTTCATGCCAGGTTGTCCGTTTGCGAGTCAAGGAGGGCAGTTGGCATTGAACATTTGGCTATACAAGTGACCTCTTCACTACTCCCACATGCATTTCTCCTCACAACTGATATGCACTCACACATACATGAAGCTATGACATGCTCCTATGACATACTCGTCTTGGATCGCCATGACTATAAATTCACTGCCTACTCACACGTTTTGATGATTACCACTCAAGATTGTGTGAAAACCACTTCATTCAATAAAAATTCTTGGCTGAATATGCATTGTGCTTGCAGAATTGTGGGCAATGAGACGAAGTGGTGTGACATGGACCTAGAGGGGGTGACATGCATGTTACATACGCTTGTGGGCATTGTGGCATTACATTTATGACATTAATTCCATGCATGTGTGCATGTTGCTATCGTACTACCCGCGTTGCTTCTNACTCGTCTTGGATCGCCATGACTATAACTTCACTGCCTACTCACACGTTTTGATGATTACCACTCAAGATTGTGTGAAAACCACTTCATTCAATAAAAATTCTTGGCTGAATATGCATTGTGCTTGCAGAATTGTGGGCAATGAGACGAAGTGGTGTGACATGGACCTAGAGGGGGTGACATGCATGTTACATACGCTTGTGGGCATTGTGGCATTACATTTATGACATTAATTCCATGCATGTGTGCATGTTGCTATCGTACTACCCGCGTTGCTTCTGCTACAATTGCAATCCGCCTCCGCTTCTGCTATAGCTTATCGTCTCTGCTACTCCTACTGCGGCTCCTGCTGTGGCTACTGCTCGATGCCACTACTACTGTAGCTATACGCTGCCGCTATTGCTACTATGGCTGCTGCCCATCGGTGTTGTTATGGCAACCGTTTGCCGCTGCTGCTACTACGGTTGCCGTCCACCGCTGCTGCTACTACTGCTGATTTTTGCCGCCATTACTGCTGTGGTTACTGCTATGGCTGCTACCCTCCGCCGCTGTTGCTATGGCTGCTACCCTCCGTCGCTATTGTTACAACTGTTTGCCACTGCTGCTGCTGCTCCTCCTGTTGCTGCTGTGACTGTTGTCCGCCGCCGATGCTACTTCAATTGCTTGTTGTTGATGCTACTGCCGCTCCTACTACTGTAGCTGCTGCTCGCCGCCGCTACTGCTATAATTGCTTTCCATCACCGCTGTTGGTACGGTTCCTGATGCCGATGTGGCTGAGATGGCCCCCGCAGTTGCCGTTGATGTTGCATGCTGTTGCCATCGTTATCTCTGTTGTATCGTAGTCATGGTGGATCCCACCATGACCTGCTGCTACTACTATGGGTGACTGCCGCTGTTGCCCCTCACTACTGCTACAGCTGCTCTGTCTCTGTTGCAAAGCAAAGCGAGTTGTGTCTCGCATGCTGTGACAACATGAGAAGATTCCAGAATTCTTCTGTTAGCTATTGAGCTAACCACCTCTGGCAGAGAAGCTGTGAAACCGAAAAAGCTCACAAAGGCTTTTACACCTTCTTCCTTTGTTAACATGTGTCATGCACCCCAAACTTAATCAGGCAAACACTTCACCTTCAAGAGTACCAACGCCTTAGCATTACATCTCAAGAAGAGCTCAAGTCGTCAATACGCAAGAGAGCATCAAGGAAGGGTTAATTGATGAGTATGCAAGACAAGTCCTTAAAGAGCTATCTGTCCAGCCTTAGAACTCAAGAGCACATTCCTCGAGAGTGGCCTGAACCAGCCACATCACCAATAGACTTGCACTGTGGGCTTGACACATAAGCATCCTAGTGTCAAGGTGACAGACCAACCATGTAGCTTCCAAGAAGCTATGGACTTTCTTTCTTGGAAGCTTCCACAACAAAAGAGATGTACATGGGGCCATGATCGAACTCATGACCTCTCACTTGGCCAAATCAATAAAATGGCTAAGTCAACCACTCACCCACATGGTACACTCACAGGTCATATCTCACATGAAAAAGAGCACAGTTGACTCACACCACAATGGATCCAGGGGTCATACGTCCACAAGGGGCAGAGCATTCCTGACCCGTCCTAAAACACTGAACAAGGGGCAAAAAAAATCAACAGCTTCCTAGTGAACTTGCTGTTGATTGGACGTCGGTGCTCAGTTAGCTCGCGGCGTGAACACAAGTTGGACACTAAACGGCAATGGTCTGCATAGGCAACACAAATAGGGTGTCAAATGTGCGTCCATAGAAAACATGTGCAGAGATAGTTACAACAATGAGCCACAGCCACCTAATTAGCTGTGATGCCTAGTGCACAGCCAACGTAGCCAGGGGCGTGTTTGGCTATGCACCAGGTGCAACTTGTGCAAAACTACGCAATCTACCAGAAGGGCCCCGCCGAGGCTAAAACACTCACTCGATCGTAACTTCCTGCACAGGTATCAAAATGACACATTGTTTAAACAAGAAAGACCAGCACGATGGTCCAGACACGTCTCTAACGTGCAAAGCAAGTCTCCTTGTGACCCCGGAACACGTCTCCGGGTGCCTGGGTCTCGATCAACGAGCAAGGTACACAACCAAGCGCCACGCAACATGTTACTAGCTCTCGGCATGCACACACTAGTTCAAGGCTCTGGGTCTCCACGTCGCACCGGTACGACTCACCAGGTGCTCAGGTCTTGACCAACACAACCTCATGTCTCCTCGTTGCTGAAAACATGATCAGCCTCAGAGGTCAACATGAGTTATTACACACATTAGAAAACTGGAAGTCAAATCATTAACTCCATTAACTCCGTTAACTTCAGCTACACAAGTCAGAAACACGGCCGTGTCACTTGGCCAAGTGCTACACACACTACAAGATTCAAGAGCCTTAGCCAAGGCCTCGTGCTCATGGCCTGTCTCTTGCTTGTTCCAATGGTATGTTGTATGCCTGAAATGGTGAACTACACGCAAAGCTAGATGCAAATGAAATTGCCTGCTACAAAGTACTTGTCAGAGGGCTACTGTATAATGGAACTGATGGAAAACTGTATGTGTGAGTGTCCATCAGTCTCATGTCTTGAGTCGCAAATCCAGACGCCATCAATCGTTGATCCCTTGAGATAGTTGCGATTCCACCAAAATGGAGTTAACTCGACAACTCTCGCTCTTATGTGGAGTCTGCATAGTCAGGTTCTCATGGTGTGGGATAAGCCGTGCCGATTGACGAGCTCGGTGCAAGGGTTGTGCCAGACAGCCCAAAAAAAGAGAGGACAAGGGGGTTCCACAAGTGGGGCACTCAAGAAAAACCCCGAGAAGGGATACCCTACTGGCACCAAGCGTTTGGTGAACCAAAAAAAATGGAAGATTCACCCAAGGAAGGGACACTTGAGTAAAAGGGGCAATCGAGGAAACCCCAAGAGAGGGGACCTTGAGAGATCATTGTGGCATTTGGTGTATGAAAGGAAAGGACAGTGGGGAATACAAGAGCAGCAGTGATAGTCGTAGCTACAGAAAAGGTGGCTTTAGGCCATAGACGTTGGCAATCAACGACAATCACATCAGCAGCAAGAGCAGCAGCAACCATGGCTAGAGGCCGCACCGGTCGACTTACAAAAGCGAATGGAGCAGGTGCAGCAATCACAGTAGTAGTGGCACGAGCAGCGCTAGCGGTTGTAGGAGGTGTGGCGTGAAACCACCACCGTCGACATTTGACGGCGGCCACAGGCTGCAACGACAAGGGCAGCAGCACCGAAGGCGGCTTGAGGTCGTTTGTTCGGCAGCCACACGACAAGAGCGTTCCAATTGCAAAACAGTCGTGCAGCAGTGCAACACCAGCATGGTGGTGGCCGTCCTCGTGATGGCATCGTAGTATATGTGAAGAATTGTGCTTTGATAGCCCACCTCCCCCTATGGTCTTGTGCCAGCGGGAGCGAGTGTCTTTTACACTCATCCATGCCACGTTCCTGAGATGAGCACACTGGCATGGCAAGGGGCGCAGCTAACGCTGTGGCTGGCTCCGGCACTACAAGCATGGCAGGCATCGCGGACGTAGTGGTAGTTAGAGCCATGTCACACACCTCAAATGTCCAACGGCTTCGCCTGCTACTACTGTAGCGACCGCCACCATTGGCTGGCACTAGTGTCGCTAGCTACTTTCCGGGTGGCGACCACCCTAGATGCGGTTCCGTCCTCCTCCACCTGATCCCGGGACGCTACCGGTCCGGTAGCACCCCTCAGCGGTGCTCGAGCAGTGTTTTACACCGAGATCCAGGGTCCAAAGTGCATGGTGCAATAACTCACAAACCGTGTGGTCTTTGAGTGGGCTGTTACCACCATGCCGTTGTAGACAACCCCCCTCTTCCTCATCCCCATTGTCACCTCCGTTAATGACGTCACCTGTCAGTGCCACGCTGCTCTACCTCAGGTCCACATCTGACGCTCTCTGCTCTATCCTAGAGTCTGCCAAATTCATCTCGACCTCTGACCCCTCAGCCTTCATGTCTGCACATTCTACGCGCACCAAAAGATCGCTCAATCTTCGTGCAAGGCAGTGGACGACACGTCTGTCTCAGCGTTCCCATGTAGCAGCAACATCGATGGCAACAGTAGAGGTTGCAGCAGAGCCGACTCCCTTGTTCCCCATTGCAGAGTTGGTAGATCGGCCAGTAGTCCATGTAACCACCTCTATAGCTCCCACCATTGTGTCGGTCGTGGGAGGGATGGTTTGTCCGCCGATGGCTATGGTGGAGCCGAGGTCTGAGGGAACAGGCGGTGGTGCACGATGTTGGTTTTTGTGCATCTCTCATTGTACTCTGTTGTGTCCTCCCGGCTTGTGTACATCGGCGTGCAGATGACTGACAGCGAGACTCGACGCTGCTGGAGTGTCGCTCCGTGGAGCCGACGAGCGCTGCGGCCCACTCACCGTTCGCTGGAGCCTCCTCCCTCCGGCGATGCGCTCAGCTCCATCGACAGGCCTCCTCGGCGGTCGGGCCGCCAGCAGTCACTGCCACTACAGATGCTGTCTGCATGCACCTAGCGTTGTGTCTGGTTGTGGCATTGCGTTTGCAGCATCACACGGTGCCTAGGGTCCATGTCTCCTGCTGTATGGCCTTGTTTGGCATCGCTGACTGTCGTAGGCACTGCCTGAGTTTGGGCAGCCATAACTCTCTACTGCTGTTTTTCTAACCGATTCTGATAGCACAACTGCGTTCGCAACGTCGGTATTATGGTATGGTCTAGTGTTCAGGCAAAACAGACGACACCCGGGTTTTGGGCTGTCGGGCGTCTTGCAGGGCTCACCGAGAAAACCCTGTCTAGGATTTTTTCTGATTGGCTAGTTAGCTGAGTAACAAGTTCTACACTAGTGGGGGGGAGCTAGAACTTGGAGGGGTCTCCCATTGTTGCTCATTCTTCATTCCTAAGAAGTCACTTTCAGTTTTCAGCTGCTTTATGGTGCTAACACTGGCGTGCACGTTTCTGAGTAACAAACCGAGAGCTTCCAGACTTAAGCAACAAGCGTGGAAGCCGGCACGCTGCATCAACAACGCTGCTGCCCCAACCTGCCGCCTAGGATTTCCAGCCCACAACACGCTCTGTTGGCACAGTATTTGGAGGGGACAGACACTCTTGCTGTGGGGGAGGACAGTTCATCTGAGAAGGAGTGGTCTGATTATAAATCAACTTCGGAGATCGAGATAGAGATTGCAGCCGATGTGGCGGAGGGAGTCGGAGAGGCAGTAGAGGTCGTTGATTCCCTGACGACAACTAGGACAATGGTAGCTGCTATGACGATGGCAGGAGTTGCAGTAGAGTCATCTCCCTCGTCCTCAGTTGCGGGGTTGGTGCGCTGCCTCCTCTTGGTTTTTGCATGTTTGACGGCCATAGGGGGGATGGAGTGTCCATCGTCGACCACAGGACAATATAGAATTGATGCGCCAGATAGTGTTGGACGACGGGAGCATGCAGCTGACTGCCAGGAGGAGGCAGACGTCACCTCTGAGGCGGAATAATCGTACATGGAGGAGTGGTCAGACATGGAGTCGGAGACAGACATAGAAGCTCAGTGTACTGCTTGTATTTCCAACAGCCGCAACACGAGTGAAGGATGGCCCCTAGATGACGGCAGATGTCTGTGTGTTTGATATGGCAACTGCGGCGGCTGAGCTTGCAATAGTCACCCCTATAGGTACAGCTGACGTTGAGGACGCAGAGCGACTGCGAATCTTTGGCTCATGGTTGCTCTGACTAGCGTCACTCACACCATGGTGGTTCCAGCTGACGACTCAGCTACAAAATTCCGAGCTGCTGTTCCCATACCCGAGCACCTGCGCTCGCCGCGGATGCATAGGAGGCCGTCGTGGCTCAAGCGGAGGCACACGTGCAGGGTCTAACGACCGAGTTCCAGGAGGCTAGCAGCCGTTGTTACACCACAGATGTTCCAGCACGACGAGCTACCGAGGAGTGTCTGGAGGATGTGCGCACAAGTCTTAAGGCGGTTGAGTGGTCTGTGCAGGATGCACGTCTGGAACGGGCACACCTTCAGTAGTAGGTGGACGATTGGCTATGCACCAAGCGTTTGGAGGAGCCCCACGGAACTGAGCGCACTCTAGATGACGGCAACGACGTAGCAGATGCAGATGCACTATTGGATGTCGATGTCCGGCCAGCAGTCGACGGCCACGTGACAAGTGTGTTCGTAGCAGTCGTAGCCTTCGCAGTAGCAGCTCCTGCAGGTGCAGGTGCTATAGATGCTAACACGTTGTCTGGTGCCGACGTCCTGCCAGGAGCTGGCGGCTAGGCAACAGATGAGTTGATGGCTAACGTAGAGGACTCTAACATGCGCGACGAGGCGGCGAGGCTGTAGGAGGCTGTGGCTCATGCTGAATCGCACGTGATGGAGATCCACCGTCAGGTTCGTTCCGCGACTCACGGCCTACATGCCGCAGATGCAGCCAGCCACCCGGCTGTGGAAGCAGAGCTTAACGAGCTGTACACGCGTATGGATGCTGGGGAGTTCGCGTGGCAATGTGCAGCTCAGCAGCTGGTGGGCATACAATAGGTGATGGAGTCGGAGGAGGCCCTCAGCGCCGCATCAGTCATAGCAACAGGTGACGACAACAGTGACGACTACGAAAACGAAGAGGACGACCGTGTCGACGACACTATGGGATGAGGCTGCGTGCACGCACATCGCACACGTATCATTCTCCACTTGCTATTGATGTGCAGGGGTATGTGGCCATGGAGGAGCCTTGCTCCCTCCTCAGGGGGTATGTTGTGCACAGCAATCAACTTTGCTCGTGCTATCGGGCTCTGCCACACAAGGGGAGTGTTGGCGTGTGGGCTTTCGCCCGACGCATCCCTGTGCACAGCACACAGAAGCACTTCTTCTCTGTGTTTGTCATGGGTCGAGGTGGTGATGGTCGAGACCCGCATACCTGGTGGATTCTGTAGATGTGACGAGGAGACCTCACACCTTGAGACCATCATTCACTTGTTATACATGGGGGTGTGTGTGTGTGTGCATACGTGCTTGCGTACGTGAGTGTGTGTGTGTGTGTGTATGTGTGTGTGTGTGTGTGTGTGTGTGTGTGTGATGCCACAGGAGTCGCGTTGCTGGGCTCTACGGCCTAGGGGGAGTGTTGTGTGAGCTTAGAGCCAACATCGTTCCACCCTATGATTGTGGCACCACAAGTCTTTTATAGATCCCGATAATGCTTTATCACCTACGACATTGCCGATGTGATGCATTTGCTGTGTTTCAGCATCCAGGTTTGTGGGTGTGTAGTTGTCAGGGTTTTCTTGGTGGTCAAGACCCGGACACCCCGAAACATGTTCCGGGGTCACGAGGAGACCTGAGGTTGTGCTGGTCGAGAACTGCGCACAAAGTGGGTCGTACTGGTGCGACGTGGAGACCCAAAAGCCTTACACTTGTGTGTGCGTGCCGAGAGCTAGTGACATGTTGCCTGGTGCTTGGTTGTGTACCTTGCTCGTCGGTCGACACCCAGGCATCTAGAGACGTGTTCCGGGGTCACGACCTACCTTGCACGTTACGGATGTGTCCAGCTCGTCGTGCTGATTGTTCTCGTTTAAAGGAAGCATCATTCTGTAGTTGCTAGGAAGACGTTGCATAGGCTGCCTAGTCCATGTTTGGTGAAGTGAGTGGACGCAACATCCACCAACAAGTGGGACATGCCATGGATGCGGTAACTTGCTTGCAAAGTCTCACACTTAACCAAGACAAGAGAGTGACGGGGAGCGAGCGAGACAAGTACCGGTGAGCACTCACTCACCACGAGCGTAGAGCTCGGGTGAGCAAGAGCCGCCACCCGGGGGTCGAGCCCGTCCTCTTGGAATAACCGAGGGCGGCTACTCACCGATACACGGTGAAGACCGGCACGGTGGCCCCCTAAGGATCAGCACCCGGGTAAGAAGCAACTCCCCCATCACATGCAAAGCAAGACAAGATGCTGCAGGGCACGGCAGTGAGAGTGTACGTCCCTAGCATCTACCGTATCACACACATAGAAAATTCATAAAGTCATGCAATGGTCTCATTTGTGTTCATGGTGATTCCTCGGTTGAGCAGCAGCAGCTGCTTGGAACGCCACCAGCTTCATCCAGAATGGGCATGTTGGGCGTTTCCCCAGGTGGGACCATTGTTATTCAATCTGTACAGAATGTGTGCAGGATGTGAGAGGCAAGAGGGCATAGAGTTATGAGTGGCCGACAAACTTCAACACTCCCCCATGACCCGCAGACAAGCACTCCACACACGCACAAGAGAATTACAAGAAGATGATGAGTAAGGCTGCACACGGATCCTGGGATCCGTGGCAACTATCCACGGATACCAGATCCAGAACCGGATCCGCGGATCCGGATCTAGGTTCCAGGATCCGGTTTGTATTCTCGGATCCTAACCGGATCCTTAGGGGGAGGGGGGGAGGGGGGAGGGGGAGGAAACAATAGCGATAAGTCTTGCTCAAGTCTGTCACGGACACATGAAACTAGCTCGTTGAAGTTCAAACAGTCATTTCCGCGTGCCGTGCTTAACATGCACACTTGAACGGAGCATGGCAGTGCGCCAGACGTGGACTACCAGAACTTTTGGCTTGAAGTTCAGGTGGTCCACGTCCGACGCACGCAACCGACCCTCACATGAGGGCCGCCCTCAATGGCCACTTCCATAACAGCACAATACGCTGTTATGGGAGAACTCGCGAACCCTCCAAGTATAGGGTTTGCGAGTACTCCCATAAAAAGCGTGTAGCGCTAGGCTCCTCCCTGGGAGGAGTCGTGCGTGCTAAGCATGCGCGACTCTTCTCACGGAGGAGTCAAGCGTGCCCTACGCAGACATTGATTTTTTCCACGTAAGTCAGGCTGGATCCGGTTCCGCGATCCGTGAATACCTGGATCCGCGAATCCATGGATCCGGAACCCTGGTTCCGGATCCAGGTCCAGGATCCGTCCCACAGATCCGGATCCACCTCAAGATCCGCGGATAGGATCCGTGTGCAGCCTTAATGATGAGAGATAGAAAGAACACATTGACAGTCATCCTGGATCATGCGGACTGATGAGACCAACAGAGTGAATGGCACCTTTGAAGACATTTCGGCTGAGGGCCTTAATGAGAAAGTCCGCTCTCTGCGGCCTCGTATCCACCCATGCGATTTGGACAATGCCAGCAGCAATGCACTCACGAACAAAGTGATGCTCCACATTGATGTGTTTGGTGCGTGAGTGATGCATGCCACTATTTTCAGCAATGGCTTTTGTGCTCTGATTGTCGCAGCGTAGAGTGATGCAGTGGATGGAAACGCGCAATTGTTGTAGCAGGCAACACAGCCAGACAGCTTCACATGTGCCGGCACCAAGAGCAACATACTCAGCCTCAGCAATGCTATGTGCCACACACCCTTGCTTGCCACTTTTCCAGGAAACTGCCGTGCCACCAATCAAGAAGATGTACCCCGTACGGCTGTGTGCATCAGTGTCGTGTGCCCAGTCGCTATCAGTGAAGCCATCAACCACGAGAGAGGGCTAAGCACGAAAGAAGAGGCCAACACGTGGTGTGGCAAGAACATAGCGAACAATTCGCAAAGGAGCCTCCAAGTGCCGTTCGCGTGGGCATTGAGAGAATTGTGAGAGGAAGTTGACCGCAAAGGCCACGTCAGCACGAGTGGTGGTGGCAAGGTACATGAGTGACCCTATGACTCTGAGGTAGTCAGTCACGTCAACTGTCTCCCCCAGCTTGGAAAGGTCCAATGATTTCAGCAGTGTCTGTCCAGTTGGGGTCATGGGCGTAGAGGCGGTGGGAATGGTAGTGAGAAGTGGACTGAACCGCTCCCCCAGGCTGCGGATGTACGCAGCCTGGTGCACGTGGAGAGTGCGGCGTGCACGGTCCCGCTCAAGCTCCATGCCCAAGAGGACGCGAGCCGGCCCCAGATCCTTCATCTTGTAAGCNAGCTTGGAAAGGTCCAATGATTTCAGCAGTGTCTGTCCAGCTGGGGTCATGGGCGTAGAGGCGGTGGGAATGGTAGTGAGAAGTGGACTGAACCGCTCCCCCAGGCTGCGGATGTACGCAGCCTGGTGCACGTGGAGAGTGCGGCGTGCACGGTCCCGCTCGAGCTCCATGCCCAAGAAGACGCGAGCTGGCCCCAGATCCTTCATCTTGTAAGCAGCTTGGAGAAGGGACTTAGCAGTAGTGACTGCAGAGGTGCTGGGAGATGCAATGAGAAGATCGTCAACATATACCAGGATGGCAACTAGTGGCTGTGACGGGGGGCTGAGAAACAGAGCGAGATCCACTGGACTTCTTCTGAAGCCGCCCTTCTCCAGGGTTGCCGTTATCTCCTGGTTCCAACAGCGGGGTGACTGCTTGAGCCCACAGAGGGCCTTGCGCAGCCGCCACACACGGCTCGTCCCATCGGAGAATCTAGGTGGCTGCACCATGTAGATTTCCTCATCCAGCTTGCCATGCAAAAAGGCATTGTTGACGTCCATTTGCTCCAGCTCCCAGGCATGTTGGGCAACTAGACTGAGTAGTGCTCTGGCAGTGGTGTAGCAACCAACAGGTGCAAAAGTCTCGTCAAAGTCCACACCTGGAATCTGTGAGAACCCCTTTGCAGTGAGACACGCTTTATACCGTTCCACAGTGTTCTTTGGGTTGAGCTTGTGTCGATACACCCACTTGGCTGCAACAGCTTTGCGACTAGGTGGTAAATCCACTAACTCATATACACTGTGCTCTGACAGTGCATCGAGTTCAGCCTTCATGGCCTGTTCCCACTAAGAAGAGTCAGTGACTGCACGTGCTGCCTGTACCGTCACAGGTTCAGGGGGAAGCGGAGAGAGACCAGTGGTAGCAAAGCATGAGGCAACATACACAGCGATGGACGAGGAGAGAGAGGAGTGAAATTCCTGCTCAACCAGGGAGTAGCCAAGGGCAGTGCTGGGGTGCATGACAGACGCTGCTGCAGACATGCCAGAGGTGGTGAGACCAAGGGTCCGAAGACTAGGGTCACCGGAGACAATGGGGTGTGACTGCGAGGGGAGGGCACGGAGTCGCCCACCATGCGTGTAGGGTGAGACCGGTGGAACGGTCGCAGAGGAGGAGGGTACAGCGGGACGAGGCGATGCAGGAGAAGAGGGGGAGACAGGAGCTGGCACAAGAGGGGGAACAGGGGCAACAGGGGAAGACGGAGAGGTGGAGACAAGAGGAGAAGAGGAGCACGACGCCACAGGAAGACAGCGGTAGGAGAGCCAACAGATGCGCTGAGTGAGGGGGCAAATGGAGCCGTGGAGGGAACTGAGGCCACTGGAGAGGAGAACAACAGAGGACGCTGATCGGACGGGGAAGTGATTGTAGGGACAGAAGGACGCCCTAAGGAGGGAACAGGAGGCCCACAGGGCATAAGACCACCCCAACCCCGAACGGGCGGAGTGGGAGGCCCGCCAAAGCGTGGGGAGTCACGCTCAAACAGGTGTTCAAAGAAGAGGGCATCACGAGATTCAATTACCCGGCAGCGGGAAGGATCCCAGAAGGAGCTGAAATCGATAGGCGTGAAACAGAAATTGGAGATGGAAACGGGTGCTGCATTTGCGGTTGCCATGGATGTCGGCCACATCAACACGGCATTGGCGCACGGGCTAGAAGGTGTAGGTGTGTGTTTTAACAAAAAGTATTTTCAGAGCTGCCTTTGGAAGCATGGTATTGATAAGAATCAGTCCTTCTTGTCTATTGAGTACCACTGGATGAAGGTAGTATCCATTCACTGCAATCCTTTTGCCATCCTACATGGCTGCATCATACTCACACGCCTCATCTGGAATGGTGCAGCAGTATTCAAGAAGAATCTGAGGAAAACAATTTCCCTTGTGTGCACCGTGGTGTCATTCACAACACATGGTTGGCAAAGTGATGTCAACCACAAGTACTTGGGCATAACCTACCACTGGATTTCAGAGTGGCAGATGCAAAGTGTGGCACTCGATTTTCCCTCCTACTCAGATGATGCCACTACTGCAGTTGTCTTTGATCTCTTTTCTGCCACCATGAAGGAGTGGGTAATTTGGGACAAGACGTATCGTCTCACGGTGGAAAACGACACAGTGAACGATAGCTTGATGGATAACTTCTTGATGCTCGAGAATGGCAAGTTCAGAAAGGATGGGCACATCCGCTGCATAGGGGATGTGCTCAAACTTGCTATGAAGGAACTAATTGGGGTGCCTGATTGGGAGGAGTATCTAAAGACCACATAGGAAATCATGAGCCACGTCATCCACTCAGCCAAGAGGGAGATGTCGGTGTGGAATGCGTGTCATGCGAATGGTGATACCTACTTGTCTTTGCACCAGGACACTCCAACACATTGGAATTCAACACTAGACATGTTTGAACAAGTGGTGAAGATGAGGGATGTGTTAGATGAGTGGCTCCAGCCCCGGGAGCCCTACCTCATTTCCAGCGGGCAGGGGTGGGAGTTGCTGGGCCTTGTCATTGCAATCCTCAAGCACTTCAAGGACTTCACTGAGGATACATCTGGTCAGGATTACCCCGCGCTGTCCCTCTTCCTTCTATTTTCAAGAAACATCTTGCAGCGCATCCATGGCTGGCGCCTGAAGACCAGGGCAGCTGAGAAGAAGCGTGAGAAGAAGGTAGTTCTTGATGCAAATGAGAAGCTCCTGCTGGCGCTTGAGCTGGGCCTGAAGAGCTGTGTGGACAAGATGAGATGGTGGTGCCGTGATGATGGGGCTGTGACAATGGGTGGCGGCCATGATGGGGATGTGGCTATAGTCATGGTGATGAGGCTGCAGCTATGGGGATGAGTTTGGGCCTGTAGTGTGCTGGTCATTTTGTGGTGTTGTTCCTAATTTCATACTAAACATTTCTGTCTTCATGGTACATTTGGAGAAGAATGTCAAGAAGGCCAAATAGCAACACATAGTGGCAACTTTCCTGGACCCAAAGTTCCGCTTCCGCTTCCGCTTTCCTGAGCGGGTCCACAAGATGAGGTGGTGGATGTGTTACTGGGGGAGTGGAAGGGGGGGAGGGGGGGGGGAGAAGGTGGTGATTTTGGTGTCGCAATCTCATTTTCTATTTTTCAGTTTCAGAATGCATTGTGTATTTGCAGCTTCGTGTTTTGCTTCAGTTTTCAGATTGTTTCTGTTTCCCTTTTAAATGAAATTTTCTGTTTTTGGCTGATCCCGTTGTGCGGCTGCTCGGCATCAAGACACTGGTGGAGCTGGAGAAAAAATTCATGGAGTTCATGAGGTCCTACTTTGCAATGGTGCAGGCCAAAAGGGAAGCCGAAGCAGCAGCAACAACAGCAATGGAGGCAGCAAGGGTTGTAGCAGAAGAAACAAAGGTAGCAGAGGATGACATACTGCTGGAAGATGAGTCTGGCAGTACAATCCCTGCTGTAGCTTCATCAAGCAGCCAGCCCCAGGACCTTGGTGGTCCTGCTACAGCCGCCAAGCATGGGCACCAGAAGCTCCAGAAAGTCAGCATGCTAGAAGTGGCATTAGAAGACCCCATGGAAGGCATGTTTGATGAGCCAGAGGTAGAGGAGAAGCTAGTGGCTTTAGATGTATGGAGAAGGAGGAGGTGGAAGCATTCAAGAAGAATTCTGGGGAGGACGCNGCAGGATCTTGTGTGTTTGAAGCCATGGATAAATGATCCAGCACTGACATACTTTCCAGTCCATCTGTCAGGTACTATCTCTCAGGAGCTTGAAGAGGTGGAGCACAAGGAGAGGGTGGCCAGGAGGGCTGCGCGGAAAGAAGCAAAGAGTGGGAGACTGGAAACAACAGTTACTGCTGACTTTGATGATAATGGAGGAGAGGATGGAGTACAAGAAGAGGGGGAAGACGGAAGCAACATAAGGGAGGACAGTGACAGTGAGGAGGACTAGAATGACCATGAGGGAGAGGGTGGTGAGGAGAACGAGGAAATGAAGGATGATGATGATGTGGTAGAGATGTCATAGATTGGTTGTGTTGAACTTGTCAATGCGCCGGATAGCAACGGTCTAGAAAACGGGTCCCGACATGGGAGGCCGCCAACCGCTCTTGGTGTTTCAACCACGATAACATATCACCCTCGAACGAGGGATCNTGATCCAGCACTGACATACTTTCCAGTCCATCTGTCAGGTACTATCTCTCAGGAGCTTGAAGAGGTGGAGCACAAGGAGAGGGTGGCCAGGAGGGCTGCGCGGAAAGAAACAAAGAGTGGGAGACTGGAAACAGCAGTTACTGCTGACTTTGATGATAATGGAGGAGAGGATGGAGTACAAGAAGAGGGGGAAGAAGGAAGCAACATAAGGGAGGACAGTGACAGTGAGGAGGACTAGAACGACCATGAGGGAGAGGGTGGTGAGGAGAACGAGGAAATGAAGGATGATGATGATGTGGTAGAGATGTCATAGATTGGTTGTGTTGAACTTGTCAATGCGCCGGATAGCAACGGTCTAGAAAACGGGTCCCGACATGGGAGGCCGCCAACCGCTCTTGGTGTTTCAACCACGATAACATATCACCCTCGAACGAGGGATCCACACTTTAGGTTTGTTCAGCTTGTAACCTCACAAAGTCTGCATGAAGGTCTCTAGTGTCTACCCTTAGTTGAAAATTTTATGAGGAGTCTCAAAGTTAACAACTGTAAATGGATGCATGCAGCGTACATGGTTTTGTACTTGCAGAGCTTTGCTAATACTTCTTCTTGCAGTGGCTCCACAGGACCCAACCTCAGCCTACAGTCCTACTTGGCGCATCCTAGGACTGCAAAGTGTCATCCTCAAGGCACACTCTAGTAAGCTTCCTAGAAGCTTCCTGTCCCATTCTGGGCCACGAAGAAAAATGCAGCCTTCGCAAGGTTTGAGCCCGTGACTCATGAGCGCCGGTGCCTGTCCCAACTAGGGCACAATGTTGTATGTCCTATGATGATCTCCAGGGAACATACCCATTACGGGCAGTGCACTCCTCGCCTATCTCAGAACAGACCAAGGGGACGTATTCCACAGAGAAGTACATGCCTTGTCTTTCCGTGCAACCAGCTAGCTAGCCAATGGACAAGGTGCACACCATTCAACAAATCTCTCCCTTGCACCTCTATTCATCTGTCGCTCACTGGGCTCCATCAATGCCTTGGGGCTCACCCTTCCTCTGCTGCACTCCTCATGCCAAATCCACAAATGCCTACATAGTGCAAGTCACTCTCCAACGGCTTGGTCATGCATTCAGCAAGCATGCTCTTGGCCCCGCAGTACTACAAGTCCATCACGTTCTTCATGACCAGGTCACGTGAGTAGTGGTAACGTATGTCGATGTGCTTCGTTCAACGGGAGATGATCTCATCTTCAGCCATCGAGATGGCGCACATGTTGTCCACGTGTACGACCGTGGCACCCTCCTCTGGCACTATCATTTCGCCAAGCAGGCTGTGCAGCCACTGAGTCTCCTTGCACAACTCAGACAGAGCAACGTACTTAACCTCAACCATGGACATGGAAACAAAATGCTGCTTCCTGCTGGCCCATGAGATGGCAGCGCCATTCAAAATGCACACGTATCTAGAGGTGGATTTTCAGTCGTCAACATTTCCTCCCCAGTCGGCGTCGGTGTAGCACTTTAGGCAAAGGGGGTCCATACCTTCTTGGCCTCCAAGGACGAGGACCATGTGACGTGTATTTTGTTGGTTGCGCAGGATGCGGTTAACTGCCTGCTAATACTGTGGCCCTGGGATGGCCACAAACTTGCTCACTTGTCCCAAAGCAGAGCAGATGTCCGGACGAGTACCTACCATGGCGTAGAGGATGCTACCCACGGCGGACTGGTAGGGGACGTCTTGCATCTCCCTTTGTTATGCTTCATTGCTTGGCGACATTGAGGCCTTCAGTTTTGCATCGGTCGTCATTGGGGTGCCAACAGGTTTGCAGTCTTCTATGTGATAGTGATTTAGTACCTGACCAATGAATTTGGTTTGGTTGAGTTCAATGTTGCCTGCTACTCGGTTGCGGTCGATGGCAATCCCGAGGTAGTAGTCGAGAGGAACCATGTCCTTCATTTTGTACCTTTTGCTCAGGTCAAACTTAAGCTTATCCAGTAGTTCGACCGAAGAAGAGCAGATGATCAGATCATCCACATACAGTGCAATGAGCATCAGCCCGCTCCCATCATCGTGCACGTACATGCTTGCATCATTTTGGCAATGCGCAAAGGAGAGACGTCATGAAAATTTCCATCTCTTTGTACGTTATCCTTGGGGCCTGTTTCAGCCCATAAAGCGCTTTCACCAACTTGCACACCTTATCCTTGGGAGCTTTGACCCTTTCGGGCACCTCCATCATGTTTAATGTTTTTGCCCCATGTTCAGTGTTGTAGGAAAAATCAGGCATTCTCTGCCCCTTGTGGAGGTATGATCCCTGGATCCGTTATAGTGTAACTCAGCCATTCTCTGTCTCATGTGAGATATGAATTGTGGGTACACCATGTGGGTGAGTCATTACCTTGGCCATTTTGTTGATTTGGCCAAGTGAGAGGTCATGAGTTTTATCCTGGCCCCATGCACATCTTGTTTGCCATGGAAGCTTCCAAGAAAGAAATTCCGTAGCTTCTTGGATGCTACATGGTTGGACTGTCACCTTGACACTAGGATGCTTATGTGTCAAGCCTAGAGTACAAGTCTATTGGTGATGTGGCCGGTTCCGGCCACTCTCCAGGAATGTGCTTTTGAGTTCTAGGGCTAGATAGGCGGCTATGAAAGCACTTGTCTTGCATGCTAATCAGTGAACCCTTGCTTGATGCTCTTTTGCGTATTGACGACTTGAGCTCTTCTTGAGATGTAATGCTAAGGTGTTAGTACTCTTGAAGGTGAAGTGTATGCCTGATTACGTTTCGGGTGCATGACACATGTTGACAAAGGAGGAATGTGCAAAAACCTTTGAAAGGTTTCGCGGCTTCTCTGCCAGAGGTGGTTAGCTCAATAGCAAACAACAGGCTATTGGCCCACTCCTCTGGTTAGAGAAGTTTCATGCACGCAACCGCTGAAGTCACAAGCAATGAGAGTGCCTTCGCTCTCACCCAACTTCTCTGTTTGTAGGTCAATCATCAGCCGGAGAGGAATGCAACACATCTGCACCTTTCCACCTTGGAGCTAGAATTAGCCTACATCAGCCTACATCTGCTTGCAACGGCCAACATGAACAGGGAAAGCAGTTGCCTCTTCTCACCAACAACCTACAACGGCCTCAAACACAGGTACATCGGCATCAACAACAGCTGTCGTAGTTGTCGCAGCTGTAGTTGTAGGGATGGAAGGGACAAGGGAAATAAGGAATCATTCACCCATACTCAAGTTTGATGGAGAGAGTTTTGCGCTCTGGAAGTGGCAGTTTTAGATCATCATGGATGATAGAGATCTGCTAGGATATTTTGACGGAACTATCCCAGCACCAAAGGAAGAGGATGTTGACCTTGCGGCATGGGTCAAGCTCAACAATAAGGCTCTCGCCATTCTTGTGTCCTCCATACGACCCTCAGCCCTTTCACACATCAGCGGTTGTACAGTAGGAGCCGTAACATACACCAAAATCGGCAAAACATTTCAATCCTCCTCACTTGCCAACCGTCTCTTCAATCTGCAAAACCTCATGAGCATGAAGCTTTGTGAAGGGGAGGATCTCTCCGCCTGTATGCAAAAGTTTGAGGCCCTCTTGCAACAAGCCACCAGCATGGGTTGGGACCTGAAATCTGATATGTAGGCCATGATTTTTCTGATGACGCTCCCATGTGTCGTAGCAGCAGTGAAGCAAACATGGCTGATTTTGCCTCACGGAGCAGCGACACCTTCCACAAGACCTCCTCCTTAGGGTAGCAACAGCATTAGCAACAATGGAAGGGGTGAAAATTACCAAGGAAAGTGCCATAACTGTGGCGAGGCTGGACACTGGGCTCGAGAGTGCCATGCACCCAAGAGAGAGGGAGGAGACAAGGATGAATGGCCAGGGGGAAATGGTGGAAAGGATCCCACAAGCTTGATGGCTGAGTGTGCCTCCAACAACCGGAGGGCGATATCCAGGCCAGGAGCCTACCGCCTTGACTTGGGCACAAATGAGCACACCAATTACGAGAAGAGAGACTTCATCTATACTGCTCCATGCAACAAGAACTCCAGAGTCGTGAACAACAAGAGAATTGTGAAAGTTCACTGGGTCATAAGAGAGAAGGATCTGTTGAAGGCTCTTTGTGTTAGCCTGATTAAAAGAGAAGCCTTACATTGATAGAGAATACATATACATGATAAAATACAAAGTAAAA